>JAUOBT010074939.1:0-14312 GCA_032362145.1 Hypanus berthalutzae
GGGAGAGCAATTTGGAGGTTGTGATCATAATTCTGTCTCTTTTACAATAGCATTGGAGAGATATAGGAACAGAGACATTATAAAGCGTTTAATTGGATGCACGGGAATTATGAGGTTATCAGGCAGGAAACTGGTGGCTTACTTTGGAAACAGGTGCTCTCAGGGGAAAGGAAGGAAGAAATGTTGCAAATATTCAGGAGATATTTACGCGGAGTTCTGTATAGGTACGTTCCAATGAGACAGAGAGGTTATGGCAGGGTACAGGAACCTTGGTGTACAAAGGCTGTAATAAAACTAGTCAAGAAGTAAAGAAAATCTTACAGAAGGTTCAGAGAGCTAGGTAATATTAGAGATCTAGAACGTAAAAAGGCTAACAGGAAAGAGCTAAAGAAGGATATTAAGAGAGCCAGAAGGAGCCATGAGAAGGCCTTCACGGTCAGGATTAAGGAAAACCACAAGACATTCTACAAGAATGTGAAGAGCAAAAGGATAAAACGTGAAAGAATAGGACCTATCACTTGTGGCAGTGGGGAACTGTGTATGGAACCGTACTAACTAGCAGAGGTACTGAATGAATACTTCATTAATATGGAAGAGTATCATGATAATAGTACTGATGACTTTCAGCAGACTGAAAAGCTTGATCATTGAGAAATTTATAATAAATTATGAAATAGATAATTAAGAAAGAGGACGCCCTGGAGCTTTTGGAAAGCATCGAGTTGGATTAGTCGTTCGGACCGGATGAGGTGTACCCCAGGATACTATGCGAGGCGAGGGAGGAGATTTCCCCAA
Source organism: Hypanus berthalutzae (assembly GCA_032362145.1). Classification (NCBI taxonomy): domain Eukaryota; kingdom Metazoa; phylum Chordata; class Chondrichthyes; order Myliobatiformes; family Dasyatidae; genus Hypanus; species Hypanus berthalutzae. The sequence continues at coordinate 796 of JAUOBT010074939.1, forward strand.
ACACACAAACACCCAGATAATATAACCATATAACCATATAATAGATTATTTCAAAGCAGGAATCGTTCAAACTTTTCAGAAAATGGCTCCTTCGATATTAAAAATCCGCAGACACACAAACTGTGATTGCAACTGTACATGGGTCGACAAACAAATCCCTGTGCACCACGTTTTCCACAATACACATATGGGCACATCACCACATCCGTGCGCGCTGCCATAATGATCAATACGACGATAAATCCGTGCGCATCGCCAACTGCACGTTTACCATCCTAGATCGTGTTTACACCTATATTTGTTGCCACAGCCCTAAATATATCTGCATCCCCTAACCCATGTTCACTCCCAAAGCAGTACACTGCCCTATGTGCTGAACCCACCCTAACCCTGCACAATCCTCCAATCCTCAATTCAATGGGGCTCATCCAGCTGGCACGCACATTCAAAACAGATTATTACGGGACTCTGTTTGTAACCCCAAACCGGTGTGCATCCCCAAATTTCACGACAAATCCCCAAATTCATGTTCTCCAGAAAGCTGTGTGCACCCTCCTTTTAGCCGACACTGCTCTAATTCTGCGGTTTCCCAATCCAGTGCAAACCCCATGCCGGCTGATCCCTAAGAATCATTTCAGACAGTTCAAAAAAATAGATGTCTTAACATTAAAATACGCACGCAGCCAAAATTCGCATGGAATTCCAGATCCACCGACACAGTTCGTGTGCACCCCAAAATTCGACAACGCATTCCCAAAACCATGTGAATTCTAAATATGCGCACATCCTCGAAATAGAGCTCACCCCAATATATACGTGTGTATCAACCCAGCTGAGATCCTGACATGCATCTCAGTGTAATAACCTGGCTGCCTAAACTGCATGAACAGAGTTGCAAATTCAAATTAAATTTATTATTGACGTATGTATAAATGATAAAAAAGAAAATCATTCAGATCCGTCACTCCTCCACACCCGCAGATACCCCAAATCCGAGAGAACTGCGAAAACCGTGCTCCCCTCCATATCCGTATAGACCCCCATATCTATGTACAGTATGAAAACCGTGGACACACTCACATTCAGTCTAGATTGTCGCAAAACAACAACCATTCCAACCGTTGTAGCAGACGACAAAATCTGTGTACACCCCAAATCTGCACTCAGTCCGCAAAGCAGAGTGCTTCACAAATCCACCGACAACCCCAAATCTGTGTGCACGTCAAACGTAAAGAAAAAAACATTCCTACGACAGGGTATTTAAACATTCGGATTCAATTGTACTATGGTAAACTGGATTTACAGATTATACCGAGATTCGGAGCGGGAGTGGAGCGCGAAGCAAATTATGGAGCGGCTTGAAAAATGGGCCGAAAATGTTGAGATTAAATTTATGTGAAATTCCATTGACATCGGATTTAAAGTGAGCTGTTGCACTTTGGCAGGACCTAACAGGGTAGCACTGTTACAACGAATGTTAAGGAATTGAGGTGTGCGGAAGGACATAGGGATCTGGGAATGCAGTTGCATAATTCCAAGTTAAGGTTATAAAGAGAGCGTTTTTTCTCGACCTTCATATATCAGAGAATAGAGCACACGAATTGGAATGTTATGTTGAAGCTGTGCAAGACGTTAATGAGTATTGTGTGCCGTTCATGTAAGATATTTCTAGGAAATATATCGATAAGCTTGAAAGATTACAAAGAAAATTCACAATGATATTCTGAGGAGTTCAGGGCATGAGTGAGAGGGAAAGATTCAATCGGTATTTTGTTACCCTAACTGAACTATCTCTTCTCAAACTGAGAGAAAATAGAAAAAGAGGTCATATTTTAAGAATGAAAGTATACCACGAGAGGGCGGTGAGCATGAAATAAGGAGCCAGATGAGGTGTGAATGCAGTTTCAATCCTGACACATAGGAGACATTTTTACATCGATGAGAGGTGTATGATAGGCCCTGGTCCTATTGGCGGTCGTCAGGACTGGGCCAGAAAACAGAGAGTCTGCTTGTGTGTGTGGTGTTCTGTAACTTACTATCCTGTCCCTAAGAATCCTCTCCAGAACGTTTTTCACACCTGAAGTGTGACTGAGCAGTCTATATTTTCCAGGATCATCCACCCCCTTTCACGAATAATAGAATGCCATTTATCACCCCTTTTCTGGTACCTGGCTTCTGGCTGCACAGGACATAAATATATATTGGCCAGGTCCCCAGTAAACTAATCTGCTGCCTCTCAGTAACCTGCAGAATATCACGCCTTTTACTGAAAAAGGCTTTAATACACTTTAATACACATCAAGAGACCAAGCACCACCTCCATAGTGTTCCTATACGTAAACAAAAAATTAAAAGAAACTGTCTGCAAATACAGGGTCGGAAGACTTTAATCAAAGTCCCTTACAGCAGAGGGAAAACCCTTCAGACCCAGCGATTGAGATGTGTATTCAGAATAATTTCTATGTCAGAGGAAACGGGACAAAGGCAGACTATATGACGGAGATGTACATTCAGGCTAATTTCTATGCCAGAGGGGACGGGACAAATGCAGGCAGATAGGAATTTTTAGACTAGCCTCTGACCTTCTTCCATGAGCTGTGCCGAAGGGCCAACACCAATGCCGTAATGGAAATTTCTCGTCCGAAATGTTGACCCTATTCCGCTCAATATATGCTAAAGACTGCTAGAGCGTTACAGAAAGCAGTGAATAGCATGCTAAAGTACGATGGTAAAGGTACTGTGTAATAAAGGCTGATTGCTGAAGGTAGATTATCAGTTGTACAGCATAGAATAGAGGAAAACTACTGTGGAAAATAGAAGGGGAAGTTTCCAAGTTATAGCAGAGACATCAGCTGCCAATGCTGTAATCGAACGGGACAATGAAAAAAAGAAGAAATTTCATCCGACACCTGAAGGCACTCAACGCAGGTCTGAATGCGGAGGGAATAGAAAATAACCTGGCCCGTTCACCGGTTGCGCCAGCGATCGACCGGACATTTCAGAAGTGTGTCCAAACGGGAAGAAGTTTTTACAGTCGTTCCAATAGGGACCACCCATAACCCACCTCTAGCACTGTATTGTGTGCTGTTACCGATGCTCCTACTCCCACGACCGCAGAACTGGCTGCCAGGGAAACGCAAGGCGATATGTGAAACGGACGGGAGACGGATGAAGGAAAGACTTATGAAGTTGATTGGTGAAAGAAGCAGACGTCCATGATAGAAAAATAAAAGGAAGGGGTGGCGACTGTGAGGAGCACCAGAGGCAGGCGATGGGTGGGCAAGGAGATAGCATGAGAGAGGGACATTGAGATGGGATGGTGAAGATGAAGAAGAATTTTGAAGATTCGTTGTTCATTGCATCCGGTTGTAGGCTAGCCAAACGGAATATAATGTGCTTTCCCGGCACTCTAAGTGTAGAATTATCTCGAGAGTGGAGGAGGCCATCAATGGACCGATCGGAATACGAATGGGAAGTAGAATTAAAGTAGCTGGCCACTGAAAGATCTCGCTTCTTGTGGCTCATGGAGCGTAGATGCTCGGCGATGCGCTCTTCCAAACTATGTCGGAGCTCACCTACATACAGGTGCCGCTCCGAGAGCACCGGGCACAGTATATGACTGCATTAGGCTGACAAGGGAAGTGTCGCTTCAATGGCATTGAGGGGGCAGGTGTTGCCCTTGTTCTGCTTATAAGGACGTGTGCAAGGAGGGAGATCAGGGAGAAGGGGCGAATGGACAAGTGAGTCGCTTCGGGAGCGATCCTTGCGGAAAACATTAATTACATTTTCTATTCTGTGGCTGTTTATTGGAATGGGGGGGGGGATCTGGGAAAGTGTTCCTAACTGATCATTTTTACTAAAGGGAAATCTTTATTAAAGCAGAAACTAGTGTCAACGTCGGCAATCATTGTTTTCCAAATGATCTGTCCAGTGTTGTATATAATATCTCCAGTCTATCAAATTTTCCAAACATCCACAACTTCAGAAACACCGTGCATCAGGAATTGTACTACTATGATGAAGAGACTACTGAACGATTGTTGCCATGATGGATCAGGCTGCATTGAAGTACTTCTAATGTAACAGAAAATTTACTCGTACGTATGCAGAACATTATATACTTAGCAACTCTGATTTAATGATTATTGTGGAGAGTGTTGGTTTCACTTCATGATTCCTGGCATCTGGTACTTCCACCACACTGCGATTGTATTCCACAAGTCAAAACTGATGCAAAATATTACGGCTCCTCCACTATTTCATTGTTCCCCATTACTATCGGTAGAGCATCGTTTTCCAGCTGTCCGATGTCTACTCTGGTCTCTCTCTCTTTCAGTTTCTATGCATTAATAATGTTGGTATCGTATTTAATATTGTTTGCTCGTGTTATTTCGTATTCCTTAGACGCTTTCTTATTGGCATTTCAGTTGCCTTCTGTTGACTGTTTAAAAACGTCCGAATCATATAACCTAAATAATTCTTGCTGCTTTACGTGCCTGATCTTTGACTATTAAGATGGCTTTGACGTCGCTTGTTCGGCGCAGTTGTGTCAGTTTTTCCTTTATAATGCTACTTCTCTTTGTGATGCACTTATCCCTTGCCTTCTAAAATCTGTCCGCAATTGCAACCATTGCTGTTCTGTCACCATGACTGTTCGTCCTTCCCCCCAATGAAATCTATCCACTTCCTCTCTCATGCCACTGTAATTTCATTTACTCCACTGAAATTCTGATAAACCTGACATTCGCTTTTCCTTTTTTTCTTTAGAACTTCTTTCTAACGATTTGCTTTAATATTTACACAACAGAGCAAAGCCTTCCCCTCTAGCTTCTTGCCTGTCCCACGATACAATGTGTATCTTGACATTAACTCTAAGCGATAATCTTCTTTCAACTATGATTTAGTTGTATGCCAATCTGTAAGTGTGATACAAGTTCATCTACCATCTCCAGCGTACTGCGTCCATTCACTGTAACATCATGAGTCCTGCGTTCAGACATTTCAATTTTTCCCGCTTTTACTTTGCAACACGTCCTCCTAACTGAAATGTTGCCCTGTCAACAGCCTTTCTTATTAAGGAGCCTCTCTACACATTGCCTCTGCTTGTAAACGAACGACTGCACCATCCAGCAGGCTCCTATTCCAGTAACAACTCAATTTAAACCCACCCGAACAACTCAGGCCAACCAGCCCGCGAGGAAGTTGGTTCGCTCGGGTTCAGTTGTAACCCATCACTTTCGTACCGGTCATACTTTCCCCAGCATCTCCTCCACAGTCGCAACAACCAACTGATTCTCAGCATTAACACCGATGACCGAAAAAGCAACAAGTCGTCCCTGTGACTAAGGACCCGAGGCAGAACCTACACTCTTCAGAGATCGTCTGGCTGATCTTAGTGGTCGCATAACCCGGACCTATGATATCCACCAACTGTTCACACGACCATACTCTAACAATCCCATGGCTGCAGCAGTCCCTGATCGGTGGGTTGGAGGGGCTAAGCAGAGTAATTTTCAGAGCAGGAGAGCTAACCATGCTCATGTAACGTCTGCAGACTAAAGTGGGAGGGAACCAGATACATCTCTTTTATTTCGTCTACCTGCACTAAAATGATTCCAATATATTTTCAGTGGATAAAGCACATTCAGAATGAACAGAGGTGCAGCCTGTCTTCAGTGGTGCGGATAATGGAACTCACGGGGGATCCGGAAAACATCGAGTCTACATCACTACCAGCGTTATACAGCTGCTTCATTTTGCTGATCTCTCATACTAACAATAGCATAGTAAATAAAATTGTTACCCTATCCTGTATGCGTGTAAATATGTTCGAAAAATACAACATATTGTGAAGAATGCTGCAAATAAATGTTGAGGTTTGTGTTGTTCCATCCAGGCTGTGTTCAACAACACAGAGAATTATTGCACATCACAAATCGGATTAATTACAGTCAGAAATAGATGTCGCTAACCCGCTGTAGCTCAGCACATGCAGAATTAAGGAATACGTCACATTTTAGTATAAAATATAATACGACACGTTATTAGTGAATATATTGCAATAATTTAACGTTTGTTCCTATGGGAGTAAACATTCCAAGGAATGATTCTCTGCAGAGGAGGACGGATGTGAAACACAGCCTTGATGAATCTGCCCGAAGTGTCCGCTAAACATAACCAGACTCATAACCAGACTCCTGGAGATCCACCACTTGCATTGGAACTGCAAAACAGCAGACAGGATGCAGACACATTGAATGCAGTGTTGGAACATTAGAGCCATCACGGAGTCTTGTATTGAAAAAGCAGAATGGTACACAATGTCCAAGCAAGACACTGAACACTCTGATGTTGTCATTGCTTCTCTGGAACACAGCTGAGCTGAGAAGATGATGTCACTGAAGTACAAACTGCCGACTTCATTGTTATTCCTCCCCCACTATTGACCATGGTGATAATATTGTTGTGCCTGGATCCTTAACACTGATCTGAGTAGTAATATAACAACGTGCCCGTGCATTTCCCAAGGGAGCCATATTTTAAATTTCTCCCCTCTGCGTAGAACCCAATTTAGGAACTATCAATTGTGTTCCCTGCTGTCAGATGATCGGTCTTGCATGTAATAAAGGTATCAATAAATGCTCTACATTACTGCACCATCTACGATCCTGCAGCTTCAGCATTAATCTCTGATGCAGGATCACCGCCTACCCCGTACATCGGCTATTACCTTAAATGTGCAACCTGTATGTCGTTATTATAAAGCCAACAGATTGCAATTTGTTAAAATGCATTTGGTCTGGATCCTACATAGATTAGCCACTGTACAGCTCATTGACAATTATATGAAATAACCATCAAAAGAAATAATTTACTTTATAGCTCATACGAAGGGACAATGGGATTGAGCAAGGCACTATTGTAATTTGATGGCAAACAGCTTGCTCATTTCAACTTTATCTTCTGCGCAGGCGGTGTGTCACATTTCATGTGTGTAATATACACGTTTACACAGGAAAGGTCATAATCAACATCTACTTCCTTACAGCTGGTGACGAAATCATTAAAACAGGAAAATATTTAAACAATAGAGTCGTGTAAAGGGATTGGTAACACACCGGGATCTGAGGGGAAAAAAAGAACTTTTCCAACCATTCAGTATGTCAGAGGAATCTGGAACCTATTGAGTAAAGTGATTGGTGGTAGAGGGTAAAATCAAAATATTTAGAAGTGTAATAGTGCACAGTCAACTGAGAATGTTGCCAGACATCATATTTACTATTGTCTATTATAAACTTTTCGACTCCCCTTGTTATCTGGACTAGACCCATTCCCATCCTGTTACTTGTCAAAATGCCATTTTCTTCTCTGAATCCCTCCTATCTATGCCGACAATGCTCTCAGCTTGAGGTGTTTTCATTTCAAAACGAAAAAGATCTTAATTTTTCAACATAAAACTGTCCTTCACTTCCTCCACCATCAACAGTGTCCTCAACCGCAGCTCTTCCATTTCACGCAGGTCGGCCCTCGCACACCCTCCCGTCAGCTTACCTAGGATATTTGTTCTCCCTGGAATCCCACCAGCTTCCGCGTCCAGCACATGTTTCCCCGTAACTTCTCCGTTGGTGTCAGCCCGTATCACCCTGACGAATAAATGGCAAAGTGCACAGGCCGTGAGTCCTTGTTATCGAAATCTGGGAATGTTCTCATAGGTCAAGCCCACCCCCGAGTGTGAAAAGGGGTATAAAACTTGGGTGGAGCAGACCTCACAGATGTAAAGCGACGTTCAGACATAGAGGAAACAAGTGAAAATCTGCAGATGCCGGAAATTAGCAGACACAACATCTCGGATGCACTTAGCAGGCCAGGCACCATTTATGGGAAAAAAATAGCAGAATCGACGTTTCGGTATGAAGCGTAGACAAAGTAGTCATCTTGAGTAGACTCGGTAAAATTCGCCATGGGGCCAAGGACTAACTGTTAGGAAGTGACCGGGGGTCGGGTTGGGATTGGGGGTTTGGTGGCGGTGGCGATGACCGGAGAAGGAATACAGACACCAGGAGAAAGCAATTACCAGTGACGAGTGATGGGCAACCATTTGGCAGATATTCAGTGGTATGCAAAGGTTTGGGCACCATTGGTCAAAATGTCTGTTACAGTGAATATCTAAGCGAGTAAAAGATGACCCGATTTCTAAAAGGCATACATTTAAAGATGACACACTTCTTTAATATGTTAAGCAATATAACATTTTTTTTTATTTCAATCATTTACCGTTTCAACATAACAAATACAAGGAAAAGGGCATGCAGCAAAGGTTTGGGAACCCTGCACGGTCAATAGTAACAGCCCCTTTCGCAAGTATCACAGCTGGTAAACATTTTTTGTAGACAGCTGTGAGTCTTTAAATTTTTGTTTGGGGAGATTTTCGCCAATTCTTCTTTGCAAAAGTCTTCTTGTTCTGTTAGATTCTGGGCCGTCTTGCATGCACTGCTGTTTTGAGGTCTATCCACAGATTTGCAATGTTGTTTAGGGCGTGGGACTTGACGGCATGGAAAACCTTCAGCTTGAAGCGCCTCTTGAAGTTGTCCATTGCGGATCTAGAGGTGTGTTTAGGATTATTATCCTCTTGTAGAATCAATCCTCCTTTGATCTTCAGCTATTTTACAGACGGCGTGATGTTTACTTTCAGAATTTGCTGGTGCTTAAATGAATTCATTCTTCCCTCTACTAATGGAATGTTCCCCATGTCAATGGCCGCAACACTGGCCCAAAGCATGAACGATCCACACCCATGCTCAACAGTTGGAGAACTGCTCTAATCATGAAATTATGTACCTTTTTTTTCTCCAAACAAACCTTTGCTCTTTGCATCCAAAAAGTTCTAATTTAACGTCATCAGTCCACAGGACTTGTTTTCAAAGTGCTTCACGCTAGTTTAGATGTTCCTTTGCAAACCTCCGACGCTAAACTTTTGGTAACGACGCAGGAAAGGTTTTCTTCTCATGTCTGTTCCATGAGGGTTATATTGATGAAGGTGCCACTGAACTGTAGAACACTCCAAAGCCTGCAAATCTTCCCGAAGGTCTTTTGCAGTCAAACGGGCGTTTAGATTTGTTTTTTTAGTATTCCCGCAAACAGTTTTCTTGGAAAGGTTTCTTCCTCTTCCAGACCTGAACTTGACCCCCACCGTTCCTGTTTGCTGCCATGTTTTAATTACATTACGAACTGAGGAAACGGCTACATTAAAACGCTTTGTTATCTTCTTATATCCTTCAACTGCTTTGTGGACATCATTTATTTTAATTTTCAGAGTTCTAGGCAGCTGCTCAGAGGAGCCCATGGTTGCTGATTGATGCGAAAAGATTTGAGCAGACAGTGTATTTATAAAGCTTTGAAGTATGCATGACCTCTCCATTCCGAACGAAAACTGTGAACAAGCCATAGCGCTAACAATCTAATTAAGGCCTGGGACCTTGTTAAAACTTAACTGAGAACACAAATCTCTTCGGGTAACCATACTTTTGCATGCTGCTCCTTTCTTTTTTATAACGCTATTATTGTACAGAACAGGAATAATACACGAATCTTGCGCAAAATGTTGAAAAGAATCTCTCCTCTTTAATTTCTGACTTTTGGAGATCATTTCATCTTCTGCTCACTTAACTATTCACACTAACGGAAAAATTGACCGAGGTGCTCAATTTTTTGGATGCCACTGTATCTAGTTATTTGTGCTCTTATTTAACCAGCCGGAAAGGTGAACCTCCTTGCTGAAGAGAACAAACAAAATGGGATTCCGCTGTGGAATGTCACATTCATCTTCAGTCACAGGTGAGTGTAATTTCCAATGTGAGGCTTTGAATGCAAATAAACAAGTCTGAGTAGGTAAACTAACGCAGAATGTTGAAGTAAGTAAAACCAGGCCAGATACGTGGAGACTAGAGCAGGACAACTAAAAACACCTGACAATTGAGGACACCTGTTACAGGTATTACTGTTTCTATTATTTCGTTTCCTACTGGAGGGGGTAGGGTACTCTGGGAAGCTGTAGCTGAACACTTCTCTGTCTAATTGGTATTTCTTAAAACAGTAGAATTTTTTGTCAACGTTGGCAAAACACCGTGAACATAATGGCCTGTCTCGTCTTGTATACAATGTCCTCCTTTTTGTTAAATTTACAAAACATACGCAACTTTAAAACAGTGTACAGCAACTGATGAACTACTCTGATAAAGAGACTACTGAACGACCGTTGCAATGATGGCTCACGTAGCTTGGAAGGACTTGTAATATGACAAGAAAGGTATTCGTGGGTATCTAGAACTTTATCCACTTTGCATCTCTGATTTGCGGTTATTGGGTGCAGTCCTTGTTTCATTTCATGAGTCCTGACATCTGGAATTTTCACATACTGGTCGTTTCATCCACAGTGATAAATGACGCAAAATACTTCATTAGTTCTTCCACCATTTCATTGCCCTCTATTTCTATACATCCAGCATCGTTTCCCCGCGGTCCAATATCTATCTCGTCACTTGATGTTTCAAATACTTCTGGTATCGTCTTTAATATTGTTGGCTAGAGTAATTCCGTATCCCTTCATTGCCTTCTGAATGACTTTAAAGCTGCCTCCTGCCGTTTTTGTATTTTTATAAACGTTTCAATTCTATATCCTCACTAATTTCTATTCTACGAAGTGCCTTCGCTACGGTTATTGTGTTGGCATTGACTTCTCTTGTTTGACATGGTAGTGTCAGATTTCCTTCTAAATTCAAGTTCCTCTTTTTCATGCTTGCACACTGTGCCTTCTAAATTCCTTTCGGAAACTCCAGCCATTCCTTCTCTGTTGTCATGCTGATCATGTTTTAGTTTTTTTCCCCCTTTCAGTTCTGGCGAACTCCTCTCGCAGACCGAGGTAATTCACTTTACCCACTCTAATTCAGATACATCCGAGTTTAGATTCTTCTTCTCAAATTTCATGATGAATTCGATCATACACGATATTTTTTCCCCAAAGCGTTATTTTACCGAGCTCTCGGATCACGTCCGCATTTTTACACTCGAAACAATCCGGAATAGCTTATCGCTTAGTGGGTCGAACCACCAGCTGCCCTTTTAAGCTACTTTGCAGGCATTCTGGATATCCCGACATCTTGGAATTCAGCACCAACGTGATTTTCCCATTCTCCATGCTGGTGAAATCAGACATTTCCTCTTGCCATTTCCGCATGCACATTCTATCTCCGGGAGTAATTTGTAGACCACATCCTTACTACTTTCTTTTGGCGGGGGTGGTTGCGGATGGTGGTGTCTGTATATATTTCACATCTGGGTATTTTACCATTACTGTTCCTCAGCTCTATCTACAATGATTCAACACCTTCCGATCCTATATCACCTCTTTCCCAGCAATAGATTTTATCTTGAACTAACAGAGCAATGCCGTCGCTATACCTCCTTGCCTGTTCTTTCGATACAATGTGTATCTTTGACATGAAGCTCCCAGCTATAATCTTTCAACGTTGATTCAGTGATGCATATACACGTGTGCTGATCATTAACTGCGCAAAGTCTACTTCGACTAAACCCAGTATATTCAATCCTGTATTCACCCATTTCGTTTTTGCCTGACTTTTAAGTTTCAAATCAACTTCTTGACTGATCTGTTGCCCAATACTCAGCCTTTCCTCTGTAGGAGTCTCATTACATGTTCATTCTGTGCGTCCACCAGCTACCGGATCTTCAGCAGTATCAAGCCGAGCCCATTCTCCTAACAAATTAATTGAAACCCACCCGAACAACTGGAGCCAACCTTCCCGCAAGGACACAGGACCCCACTGGTTCGGTTGTAACGCGGCCCTTTGGAAAAGATCGTAACTCCCCAGAATCTTCTCCAAAATCTCAACTGCAATCTCCTTCATATCGTCACTGCCGATAAGTAAAAACGCAACAATGTGTTCGAGGACCCCAGACATAATCAACAGATATTATCCGCCTGGCTTTACTAATCGCAAAGCCATGACTTGTAAAATAGACCGACGGTTGATAGGATCATCTTCCACACGCTACCATGGCTGCACGTCACACTGATCGGCGGGGGGTGGAGAGTGGGTTTGCCGGTGTGAAGCGGGGAGTGGGGTTGCAGTCCGGTGGTGCGCTAAGCAGGAACGTATGCAAGGAAGTATAGGGACGGCGTTGCTCTGTTAGTTAAAGATAAAATCTATTGATGGGAAAGAGGTGATATAGGATCGAAAGGTTTTGAATCATTGTAGACAGAGCTAAGGAACAGTAATGGTAAAATACCCTGATGTGAAATATATACAGACACCACCATCCGCAACCACCCCCGCCAAAAGAAAGTAGAAAGGACGCTTCACAATGCTCAAATGTGAGCAGAGGCCCAGGTTCTGCAACTTCTCAATCAGGACTGTGAGAATAATGGCATTAAATGCTGACTTCTAGTGGATGAATAACATCCTGACATAGGGGCTTGAGTTGTCCTGGTGGTCTAAAGCCATGCGGAAGAGCCATTGAGATTTCGTCGGCCGTGGACCTATTGAGGCGATAGGCAAATTACAATGTGTCCAGATCCATGTTGAGACAGGAGTTCAGACTGGTCATGAATAAGTTCTCAAAGAATTTCATTACTGTAGATGTGAATGCTACCGGGCGATAGACATTAAGGCAGTTCATATTATTCTTCTTGGCATTGGTATAATGGTTGCCTTTTTGAAGCAAGTAGGAACTTCTGCCCTTTGCAGCGAGAGGTGGAAAGTGTCCATGAGCTAATTGGCTGGCACAGGTATTCAGAGCCTTACCAGGCACTATTACTGGCCTTCCCCCTTGCGAGATTTCACGCTGTTTGCAGCAGCCTAACTTGGGGCTCTGAGAAAAGTATCACAGGGTTGTTAGGTACAACAACGATCGTCACAGCTGTAGATGTGTTCTCCCTTTAAAGTGAGAATAGAAGGCGTTGAGATCATATGGTAGTGAAGTACCGCTGCAGTTTATGCTGTTGGGTTTCTCTTTGTAGAAAGTAATGTCTTGCAAACCCTGTCCAGGCTGCCGTCATCCGATGTCGACTCCTACTACTGCATACCAGATTGGAAATATATGGAATGAACACAAACAGAAATAAACTTTTTTTTTATATCTCCGACAAAGGAGTGAAACGACTGAACAACGCAGTAATATAATTTGGTGGCAAAAACTTTGCTCATTTCAACTTTAGCTTCTGCGCATTCAATGGTTTAAAATCCACGTGTGTCGTATAAGCTTATACACAGGATAAGTGATAATCAGAAACTTCTGCATTACATCTAGTGCTGATATAATCAAAATTGGACAGCTATCTCAACCTGGGAATCAGGGCATTATTCAGACAATCGAGTACAAATCGAGGCAGACAGACAGACACGTAAATAAAGAAATAAATAAATAGAGAGATAGATAGATAGATAGATAGATAGATAGATAGATAGATAGATAGATAGATAGATAGATAGATAGATAGA
>JAUOBT010078976.1:0-14175 GCA_032362145.1 Hypanus berthalutzae
GACGAGCATTTCACTTTCATATCCATACATGACTAACCACATACTAATTTTTTTTATGGATTCAATTATTCTGGCCTGCAGCTTACACCAGATCAGTAAAGCACATCAAATTGTTCGCAGCTACACAGTATCAGACTACTCAGTTTGCGCACAAGCTTTGGGTATAATCCCAGATAAAACTATAATCTAATGGAATCCTACTGGCCTGCTCAAACTGTCTCATTTTGACCATTAGCCTGAACATTCTTTAATATCTGTGGTGTTTCAGTGATCTAGCACTACCATTTAAGGAAAGCAAAAAGCAAATGACAATTCTTGCAAAGATGCAAGCAACATCTGCTTCAGTTGCTATATTAACAAAAGGTCAATACAGAATATTCACTAGTTACATACTGTTTAAATCCCTCTGAAAGTGAGTAACAGAACATGTTGAAAAGCTTACTTCGGTTGTCAATGTCATTACAGTTTAATTTCTGAAGTATTCAGCACTTGCCTTGTAAATTATAAAGTAACACTCAGATAAAGTGTGGAGTTAGCAATACTTGAGTCAGAAAATTTTTTAGATATTGCAGCAACAAATATGAACGCTGTGTGTTCAAAAAATAGAACTGAGGGAACAGAATGAATGCAGAAAGACATTTAAGGATCAAATTTCAGCACAGCAAATCTTACCTCCACACAATTCTGCACATTCAGGAATTCATGGTAATATTTCAACACAGCATAAATGGAAAGCAAATGATTGGTGGGAGAAGGGAATATGAACTTTTTGACATTAAAAAATTATTCTGGCCTAACAGAGAAACATTCTCAATCTCGGCAACCCAAAATCCATACAAATATGTTTTGAAATAAATTATTTGTTAAATATGGATATTTCTAAAACAATAACAAAACAAATTCATTGGAAAATTCAGAAAAAACTTTTGGTGGGGTTAGAGTACTTTTATCAAAACATTGAACTGTAATTATTTATTAAAGCGCCTTGATACATAATTGCTTTACTATTACATCAAAATTTAGTGTCAAGACATTTTCATTCTCTATCATGCTGTAGGTCAAAAGCACATTAGGTTTTGGTCCTAAAGATATTATAGTCTGGAAAAGGTAACAGGGTAATACACATTTTAGAACTAGATTCATTAACTTACAAACATTTAAGTTGCTGGTACAGAGTCCTTGGTGAAATAATTTAGAACTTATTGACTTCAGAACTTACAGAACAACTACAGCAACAATACAATCCTGAAAAAATTTACTGCACCACAAATTCAAAAGGTCAGACCAACAATCAAACAGCAATGGCAAATGTAACTGAGTTGTCTAGGCTTCAAAAGGTTGAAGAGAGCTTAAGTAGATTAGGTAGTTTGGAGGTCATAACAGAACTTGCCAAATAGCTTTATTTTACAACTGATCATTATTAATTCTCCAATTCCTGGTAGAACATTCAAAGGTGTTGGAATTATTTAATGACCATATCTTGAAACACTAGCCTTCCATTTCACTAACATAAACACAAATGAACACACACCCAACTTCAACTCTTTTGAAGACAATTTTAACTGCTTTCAGGCAATTGAAAAGAGAGCACTAAAAGAGACAGCAGCTGCTTCTGACAGGTCCCTATCAAACAGTCAACTCATGGTATCAGCTACATTTCCAGCCTTTTCCTTCAGCCTGTATTTTCAATAAGATTGGTAGATTTTTGCTTAAAATTGCCATGCAGATTAAAAAAATGCAGACAGGCTGGTTTAGCCTAGGAAAGGTTAATTCAGGGTTTGTGCTCAATAGCTCACCTTGAATTAAAAAGCTGCTTCTAATATCTTATCTCAACATGGAAATCTCAGACTTCTAGTCTTCGCCATCTGTATTCTCAGGGATTGTTGACAAATGATCCTCACTGTAAACCCACTTGAATGCAACTTCCTGTTATTATCCCTCTTAAATGATGCCAAGCTTCTTGATCATGGCTATTCCAATAGAAACTTTCCAATGCATCTTGGTTACAATTAATTTTCTCTCAACATGAATTCCACTTACCACCCCTTCCTTTACACCATTCTGTTTAGATTGTTTCACTACAATATCCTCATTAAATACTGAGTAACATCCCCCTTTATAACATTTTCCCATATGATTGAAGACTCTCTTCATTCCTTCAGTTATCTTGAAGGCAAACATACTTTCCAGATAAGACAGCAATTTACTGTTACTACTGCACAGTGGAAATGCAGGTTTGGTTACAAATTATTAAATTGCTGATTTGATCCTGAATTGTGAAGTTAATTTTCCCTGACCTCAGTCTCCAGCTTTTACCACAATTCCAGAGAAACTTAATGCATTGCCAGAAATGTAAGGCATACTGCATTTGCAGAACAACATTTTCTTATGTCTTTTCTTCTCCCTTCATGTTACAATTTTTAATAAAAAGACACCTTTTCCCAGTTCTGTTGCAAGCTGCTGACTTGAAATGTCATTTCATTTTCTGTAATCAAGATACTGACAGACCTGCAAGATGAATTTTCCTCATCTTTGCTTATATGAAACACAAGGTATTAGCACAGCCTCTTAGAACTACATATAGCCAACCACCAAGCTTGCAAATAAAATACGGACAATGCTCTGCACACCCTGATTATGAATAATGACTTCAGAAGCACTGCAACTATCCCAGTGGTGGAATCAAAAGAATAAAAATTGATCAATTCTTCACATACAAGTCCTTAACTGGGAGCGGTAAAAATCTTAAAGGCATAACTAATACACAGACATGCGTTTTTTCCTAGTGCTAAATGGGGCAAAACTAAGCTGAATGATAGAAATGTTTCTTTAAATGATGATCAGTGGTTTCTTTCTAAATTAAATTTTCAGGATAGTTCCTCAAATGTGACGCACACCAGTTCCACTAGACAGATACATCAAGTGATTTGATTAAAGAATAGTAATTTTGTGTGCACCATCACATCCTAATTTATTCTGACCTTAATGTGTGCCAAATACTTTCAGGCAGAAAGGACAAAATGCAATCGGATAGAGAACAGAAATTTCAGATCACTCTATGCATTGCTTCCCATAAGTCAGAATTAAAATGAAAATAAATAAAAACATGGAAAAATTACAAAATGGATATTTTGCTTCTGTATTCTTTATCTCCCCCTCCCCATGCTGAAGATCAAAATTCCAGAAATCAGCTCAAAATTAGAAAATAAATAGCTATGGGTACACAGAATTTAAAGAATCAAAATAATAGATAAAATAGAAAACTAGATTATATCCACTGCATTTGCATTTAGATCTAGGATTAATACCACATGATCAGAGGAGGAAAGCAATATATTATTACTGAAAGCAAATTAGTTTGTTTTTATTCCTGCCTAGAAAAGTTTACCAAACTCTCAGTGTCATGTTGCTGAATTTAAAATTAAGACCAAATTAAATAGTAGAGATGCAAAATATTCAGATTAAGGCAAATGGACAAGAAAATGTCCATGATGGGCCTCAGACTTCTTTGAAGCAAAATAAAATCCTTTAAAAACTAAGCAGAGTGTTTACTGGCTTCATGCTTTGATTTTTCCATCAACATGGCATATTTTGAATAAAGCAAATGAACTAGTGCAAACCCTTAGCCTGAATATATGCATTTCTAGAAGGAGCTTTGGTCGACTATGACAGCTGGCTCCAGAGCTGTCACTTCTAATTGGTCACCTTGAGCATCTTGGAGAGAAAGCTGGACCAAGTTGACATCACCTATGATTTAAATATCCTCTTCCCACAAATGTAACATCGCAACATAAAAAAAAATATCATGAGACTTTACCCTCAATCTTCTATCTGAATCATCCGTAAAGCATTTGCCATTTGTTGAGAACAACATTTTCAAGCTGGCAATCATTGCAATTATATGCAACTCCAAGTACTATGTGACTACTGCTGCCAATCATTATACTATAGAATTCTAAAAATTATAATATACAAAGTAGGTTAGAATTAATTCCAAGTTTTAAATTTAAAATGTTGTATAATGAATGGTTGTAAAAACTCTCTTCTGATTCATTTTAAATAAAATGTATATCACTTTTCAAAAAATATTCCCCCATTGCTCTCATCCTATTCCAAAGGTGAATTGCTTTAATGATGATACCTTGAAAACAAGATTTAAAAAACCGTAAAACATAATCTGGCTTTTAATTGAAGGTACAATACAAACTCAATAAAAAAATTAGTGAAATATCCACTGTAATGCAGACATTTTCAGGTGGACTGTTCATTCCAAATGAAATCCTTTTGAAAGAGGCAGAAAATATGAAAGCAAGCACAATCCACTTTTTGTTTATAAGATTAAAAATTAAGAGCAACTGGGCAAATGTTGTAATTAGATGTAAACTTGCTTACACAAAAAAAAATATTTTTTTAAAAATCACAGAGCAAGGTATTATCTTAAAGGTGTAAAGTACTTCGGAGACCTCAATGAAGTATTAATAAAATTTGACATGATTTTCCAGGATATGACCTAAAATTCGGTCAAGGAGTTAAATTTTAAGAAACTACTTAAAACAAAGAGGGGGTTGGAGGGACTTCCAGCCTTCAGATTTAAAAAGCTCTTAGTGCTGGAAAGCTTAAACATCGGTGAAGGTCAGCAAGACTGAATTGAAGATCATATTGAAGGTCATAGGATTAGACAAGATCACAGATACAGAGTAGTCTCATTGAGGATTCTGAGAATGATGGGAATTTTAAATATGAGCAATTTTAGCCAAGAGCCAATGATGATTAACAGGCAAGTAGGTCACAGATGAATGGGCTTACTGCAAATTAGATGACATACAGATTGCCATAACCCAAAGTTTACAGAGATAATGATTTTAAAAATTAGAGCTGAAATTCCAACCCCATGCTTGAATTAGAGTAAAAATGTTTTTTGAAACTACCAGCAAACCAAGTGTTTACCCAAGTTGCACAGAATCACCACAGTTCAAATACCATTGTCATAAAGACAATTAGGTGCAATTACGAGAACTACAAATAGGAACAGATAGTACCATCGAAAGTTGATAGGGCAGACATTCAAATGGATTGTTGCCATCACGAGGACGTACGATCGGCCCCAGGTTAAAAAATAATTTGTTTGAATCCTTGGCAAAACAGATTACCTGATCTGAAGAGATTCACTTATAACACTTATGAAAAATACTGAACAGTAATTAGATTCCAAGAAATGTACTCCAACAGAAATTGCATGAAATGACACAACACTGACAGGTGCATTTATGACCAAAGTGAAAATATACACAGAAGAGAATAAATAAAATGGGAGAATTTTTTTTAAATGACTATCTCCTTCCTTAATGGCAAGCCTTGTAAAGACTCATGACATATTCTTGAAACAAGTTGTAACTGCAAGCACACAGCAAGCACTACTTTCCATAATGGAATCCCCATTTTGTTCAAAGGTAGCAGCAGCACAAAATATAATTCACTAATACAGATTTAATTTAATCAGCGATGAAGATTACATTACATAAAAAACTAATTTCATCACATGTGCTCAGTTACTATTATAGTAACTGAGCAATGTTGATTTGATGTTAGAGATCCTAGTACAGAAGATTCCAGTTAATTGATACACATCAGGACCAGGATATTTTGGCCAAATTAAATAGTTGTTCCAATTAAACAAAGTTCCATGAAAATAGTTTTAAAATGTATGAAAATGGTTTTAAAAGATGACAAAGACAAACTACCATTTAACTGAGTAATAAATAGTGTATCTAAATGAAAAACAGAACTAATTAGGACACTATCTACACCACTGTGTTTTGATTAACTGCAAATGAATGAAGTCAGCAGACATATAGCGTAAATAATGGACTGCTCTCATACAATGCTTTCGACGACTGTATCGTCCAAATCTTCATTTTCATTGTAACATTCATGATTGCCAAAACCTTCCAAATTTTTCATAGTTCCTAACTTTAAATAGAAAAATAATTTCATTTTCACTCCCAGCTGTTTTCTTGATTAGCTTTTAATCCTTGTGGCAAATAACCGGATGCCCACTGTACTACATAATTGCTGGTTACACAAATTTATGCAATTTTCTGTACTTAATTTTCTGCTATAGACAGGTGAAGAATAAACAATATTAAATTAAAAGCAATAACTGGAAATAAAAATGATCATTTCTATTTATGGAATACACAGTGGGATAAAGATTTATCAATTCACATCACAGATACAAGTAAATTTACATGACAATACGTGTATTATGATTGCAAGCTAATATTAAAATACGCAAATACATTCTATCCATGATGTTTTCAACAATACAAGCCAAAATGTTTACAATAACAAAGTATTTCATTGTTCTAGCATTCCATTATACTATTATAAATGGGTCAATGAATTTGCATAAATATGGTCCCAAAATGACAAATACACAATAATCTATTTTTGCCTGAGGCATGAAATGTTGAACAGAAAATCCCAGGAACACACCTGATCATCTTAAACATTAGAATTAATAGACAGTTTTACATCTTGCCCCAACAGCTACATTTCCAAAGACATAGCGCTCATTCATTGATGCTGTGCCCAAGGCTTAGGCTCAAGTCCCAGAGTCTGGAACTGTTTGACTTAGCTTTGAAAGAACTCCCAAGTGTTATATGCAAATACAAGATCATTTTGCACTCTAGTTCTACTGTCGAAATAGAAGGAATAAACCTAATAACTTTGGGAAAATTCAGTTGAGTACATGTGGCTAAATATTCATTCCCTTTGTCATTCAATTCTGTATTATGTAACAATTAGAGTACAATGCAGATAACTACAATAGCACAGTGCATTTGTACAAGTGTAAATTAAGATACTAACAGAAATACAAACTTAAATCTGTTATGAACAATCAATTTTCTGGTTCAACGATAGTTGAAGTGCCAATATATTATTGCTAAGTCACCAAATGCAGCTATGGTTACAATAAAATAACGAAGTTTACCAATGCTCAATATCAACAACTGCTCTTTAGAGTTCGATGGCCATGTTTAAAATGTGTTGTTTTTGGGGGAAAATAGGATTGATTCCATTTCAAGCTTCAAAATGTGAGAACAAAATTCAAATTTTGTATTTCTTTCTGAACCTCAACCTTTCACTGCTGATGGATTATGTTCTTTTATCTTATTGGTTTCTTTCAGAAAAGACATGATAGATGTGTTTGGATTGAGAGGTGTTATTCATCTGCAATAAACACCTAATTTCACACCCAATTCTAGTTCACAAATGCTTCTCTAAAATCTGCACAAGATCACAAACCAAAATTGCACAAAGCTACACAAATCGTGACTTCTTAAAATCTGTTAGGCATCTACAAGAATTATATTCTATCAAATGGTTGCTTCCATTTATGGAGAAATAAATTGTATGCAATTGCAACATTTCCCAAATTTAGTAACAAATAAAAAAATAGGGATACAAGGGGAAAAAAAACAAAATTTTGGGAATATATAGCAAGTTTTTTTATTTATTTCTTACACAAACACACACCTTCATTCAATTTTTGGTGACTGTCAACTAAAATCAGGAACAGATTAATATAGATAATCCCATGTAAGCACTATCTCACAGTTCTATCAACTCAGCTTGTCATGCAAGACATTAAAAAAAGATATGTAAACATTTATAAATTTCATTTCTTCATTTTAATATATGATTGAACTCAAATATTGATAGCAAAATGCACTGTGCATTTGAAAACTAACTGGTCATCTTTAGAGCTCAGGAGCCTTGCACTAACATACTAAATCACAGTAGATCTGTTACATGTCTTCGCCTGACCATATGCTTTCTACAAAAATGAAATGGACAATTACTTTTATGCATGATTTAATGAAATGATTAATATCTAATTAAACCAATATTACGTAAACGACAAAAGTTGACACTTTTAACTGAACGCTTGTAACCAAACCCAGGTCTCCTCAGCAGTAATCATAAATAATTTCTATTCAATCTGAAAACTCAAATACAATCAAAAACTAGCAAACAAATTTTGCCAATATAGCATAAAATAAAAACAGCAGGCAACCTCTCAGGTAAATGCAGATATGAATAAAATGGAACATTTTAATTTTACGTCGATAAACCAGACGAGTCCTTCAAAATCATCTTACCCCAAAGTCGCAGCTGTGTTCGCCCCACTTTGTGGTGGTGTCGTTCTGAACAGATGGCCAGACACAAGTGCACAAGGATAGAAGGAAAATATAATGTGGAGATCAATAGCGATTTTGTTTGTCCCATCCAGAATGATTAAAATGCTCTGATTGGACTAAACAGAATCATATGAGACAAGGTCCAAGCCATGTGACCCAATTTTTCCAAATCCTCCTTTTTTTTTTAAACCTTTGACTATTACACATTGAATGCCTCATCATTTTGATGGCGCTAACAAAAAGGCTACTTCTCTGACCAACAGCGCTGCAGGCTTCCATCCTATGTCAGTAGCACCATATCACGGAGAGCATTTTGCAAGACCAAGTTAGCTTATTAGTTCCTAGTTAATCATGTAGAACAGCAACTTTAAGCCCCCCCCCCACACCATATAAGCTGCCTGTGCCTATCCCGTAGGTAATGCTTAATGTAATAGCCTTTAATATTTTCATAATGGATAGTTATCAAAATATAAAGACACCTTGCCAAATCCAAACCAGAAGGACTGGATTGCCCAAAGGCAATGCAAGTCTGCAAGGGTGAATGCAAGATTTTTTCTTGGGAGGAGTGGGCGCAAGAGAATGGAGAGAAATGGGAAAATGAGCAAAATGCAAAGTAGACTCAATTTGCCATCTAACATAACCCTTCAAGCTAAATATCCCTACAGCACCGCTAATGCTTCATTGCATTTGTTATCTTTTCATTTTCTGCATAAATGGAAGGCCTGCAAACAAATTTGATGTTAATTAAAGTATAACTACAGCATTATTTGCTCTTAATCAAATATTTTGTTTATCCAAACTTGAATTTTTGATTAGCATTTCAAAAGACTTATTAGGGAGTGCTCATATACAAAAAATGATTGAAGCTGTACAATAAGCTTTAACTTTCATTGGCAAATCAAAATAAGAGTTCAAACTCTTACTCCCACTTGTCACAGTGCGATTTTATTCAAATAGCATATCCTACAAAAATGGAACAAAATAGGGGAAAAAAATACATTGGACTAGGACTACATTGGTGTTTATTGTCCATTTCCTATTGCCTGAACTGTAATCTAAACAGCTTGGGGATAAATAGCAGCAGAAAGGCGGCTTCAGATAATGTACTGTTCTTTCGCTCTCAATAACTGAATTTTCTTGACATTCACTTCATTTTGTTCAGCCAATTCACAATTGCAAATGTCAATGACCCATCTTTTGTTACTGAAGCAATTTAATATGCACAGTGCAAATAAACCAGCAACTTAAAGAAAGTGTTGAATCACAAGACCTTTCTGCCATGAAGAACACAGTATCTACTTAAATCACATTTTCACTGTATTTGTCTATGACTTAGTTAGAGACAGCATTTTACATGAAAGTACTTATTTGATGTGATTTGTATTACTGCAATATAATCTTCTCTGGCCCCAAAAATGGAACAAAGTGGAGTCTCATTCTGTATATTTCTTTTATAAATGTAAGTATCAATATTGTTCTTGTCACATCCCCCACCCCCAGAAGTTAGTTTCGAATTTATTTTACCTTATGGCTCTACATCTCACTTCCTTTAGCACTGCTGACAACTTTTCCAAAATTCATACTAAAACCTCATCAATTAAGATATCCATTGGTTCCATATGCCTTATTAGACTTGCATCACTATTAATTAAATCACAGATCTAACAAAAAAATTAGATACTTAAATACGTAATGAAGTTCCTCTGGATACAAATTCTCAAAAAAGTTCTCAGAGCCCAAATTTGAGACTCATCAGAACCTTGCAAAAATCTGGATTTGATTGCAGATTAAACCACACAACGCTGTGCAGCACATAACAGGAGAATGTCAAGTCCGAGCTATGGTACCAGTCCCTTTAAAATACTGCAGAATGATCAAATGTCCATCAGTGCCTCATCAATTCCAACCACAGTGCATGAGAGGCAGTATAACAGTATTATTTTAATTTGTTTTTCTATTATGACATATGATATATTGCTAAGGCTGAAGCAGCGATAGTCAGGATTCCAATGGGATTTATTTTAATAGATGGTGACCTTGTAATGGTTTATTGTTCCTTAGTTTAACTCCTACATTTATAATAATTGTGTAGGGATTAAATATGCATAAGAAAATACATAAGAAAAGCTTTAAAATGTTGCATTATGGTTTTGCTGCATTCACAAAACCAATATTTTTCCAACTTCAGCTTTGCAGCTACCCTCAGAATAGCCTGAAAAACAACTTGAGTATTAGAATAATGTACTGCAACTCAACCCAATACAATCTTTAATTCTGACTTGTCCACTTATTGCCATGTTCCTGTAACAAATAAAGTTGTATAAAAGGAGAAATCAGTTGCTGAATTAGAATATGGCTCTGAAGTACATCAAGGATCCAGCTTTAAAACTAAAACTACTCCAGTACCAAATTGTCTAGAACAAAGCAAAGTAACCAATCATAAAAAGCATTATTCTGCCCTAATTAGAATTAATAATTTGCAACTAAAATATGCAAAGAATTTCGGTGCATTTAAAAAAAAGCTTCAAGGAATTGTAAAAGGATCCCACAACTATGCACAAAAAAAGAACATTTATTGGAAAAAAAAACAATTTGGGGATTCTTTTTTCTGCTAATGCACTCCTGAAATACCATTCTACATAGAAGCCAACCTGCATAAATCAAGATCCACAGGAAACTGAGATGAATAACTCAGAACGTAGTTAGCAAAAGATATGGAGTTAAAATGTTCTGTACTTCAACCTTCCTAAAATTTTGAGGGCTTTTACATGAACATTTTGAATCACTGGATATCTAGTGAAGCAGCCTCTAAAGTAGTCTATTGCCAATGCTCAGTTGCTATTGTTACCACCTCCAAATTCTCATTTGGAGACCAGGGCAAGAAAGCCAACATCTTCGAACTCACCAGCACTTTCACAGCATCCAAAGAAGAATATAACCCTTCATGTAGGTCCATATTTGTTTTTGTTAATGTGGAACATTTATTTTACTTGGCATTAAACAACAACATTTATTGTTTGGGTAAACAAAAGCAATGATCATCGTGAAAGTTATTGACTTTACAAATAAAAGTCAATCAGAAAACTAAAGAACTACAGAATGCCACCTTTTGTTCACAAGACACAATAAAAATTTGCTTGAAGTAAGAGCTATTGACCTAAATAATATTATGTAGCCATGTGGCAGATCATGTTTGTGTTAGGTTCTGTGAAAAGGCTGAGTAATCACCCCCACATTGCTTTTGATTGGAATATATATCCACTTCCTTTATTTTGCTCAAAAACTCTTCACATTTTAATTATAATTCTGAGGACAGATTAAAAATGTGCTTACTACATACAATCAGATTCAGATCATTAAAACAATTCAAAAGCAACAAAAACAAAGACTTATATCAGGAACAACCACTACATAAAAACTGAAAAATTGTATATGATCTTGGAAGAGACAGCATTAATAAAAGCAGAAACTTGTTATACTACATAAGAGCTTGAAGGAGATCCAAAAACTGCTCAGAGTTAGGTAAACTAAAAATACCATTTATTCTACTGATAGCTCTGTGATTTTAAAGTTCTAGTAACCAATACCAAATGCATTCAATGTCACTTCAAAATAATAAGTTAAATATCTTCTAATGCTTCCCATAGTACATTACAGAATATTCATCTTATTGGGGACAATACAATATAACAAAAGCACAATGACGTTGCTCTCTTCCCTCCAAAGCAATGGTTCAGTTACTCAAGGGGGAAAAAAATAACCAAATTCTTAATAATGATCCAGGTAACAAAGTTAACAGAGCAATCTAAATGAATCCAGTCTCATACAAGTGGTTACTAGACCTACACTTTGAGATACAAAGAAAGAAAAAATATATGGGATCATACTTAACTTTTGTCCCTTTAGTGATACGCAGTTTAAGTTTTACAATATTCACTGGTTCAAGAATGGTCTCCATCAACTGGCCTCAAAATTCTTCTACTTTTTTCTAATCATAGTATATAGTGCAGAGACCAAATATAACTGTCATTTGGTGCACTGGTAAACACAGATTTAAGAGAGCAAATTGGAATTAAACTGAAATTAGTAAATAACTCACCTCAAGATTGGGGAAAAGTCAGCAGATGTGCAACCTTCTAATGAAGGGTCTTTGACCTGAAATGTAAACTGTATACCTTTCCATAAATGCTAAATGAACTATCCAGTGCTTTCATCATTGCTTTTATTTCAGCATTCCATCATCTGCAGGTTTAAAAATATTTTCTATCACTCTTGCTCTCATCCCTCTATATTTATACATGCATATTGCCCTTAGCAAGGACACAACATTCACATTGAGGCTTGTCAGTACATTACATGATGTAACTACCTTTGATTAATTGTACCAGAAGGGCGTGAAGATGTACTACATTCAATCCAGGTTGAGAAAATTAACAAATGGATAAAGCCTGCATGTCCTCAGGATATAGAACACATCATGTTAATCAATACTATTAACTTTTTAAATTCACCTTCATCTTTCAAATGAGCAAAAAGGTCAAATGTACATTGAAACTCAGTGCACATATGGGTAATGTGATGAATACTGGACACTAAAGGATTGGGAAGTTTTTAAAAACCTACAGAGAATTAGAAGGGATAAGATAAAATATGAAAGCAAGCTAGCAAATAATATCAAAGTGGATAGCAAAAGTTTTTTCAAGTATGTTAAAAAATAAGAGATAAAAAAAAATGAGAGTAGATATAGGACCGCTAGAAAACAAGGCAGGAGATAGACTAACGGGGGACAAGGAGATGGCTAATGAATTAAGTAAGTATTCTGCATCAGCCTTCACTGTGGAGGACACTAGCAGTATGCCTGACGTTGTCGTGTGTGAAGGAAGAGAAGTAAGTGCAGTTACTATTACAAGGGAGAAGGTGCTCAAAAAGTTGAAAGGACTTAAGGTACACAAATCAACTGGACAAGATGAACTGCACCCTAACATTCTTAAAGGGGATTGTTGAGGCATTAGAAATGATCTTTCAGAAATCACTGGACTCTGGCATGGTGCCAGAAGACTGGAAAATTGCAAATATCACTCCACTCTTTAAGAAAATGAGGAAAGCAGCAGAAAGGAAACTATAGACCAATTTGCCTGACTTCAGTGGTTGGGAAGACGTTAAAGAGTCAATTGTTAAGGATGAGGTGATGGAAACTTGGTGATACAAGACAGGATAAGACAAAGTCAGCATGGTCTCCTTAAGGGAAAATCCTGCCTGACAAACCTGTTGGATTTCTTTGAGGAGATTAGAAGTAGGATAGATAAGGGGGTGCAGTGCATATTTGGACTTTCAGAAGGCCTTTGACAAGGTGTCATACATGAGGCTGCTTACCAAGTTAAGAGCCCATGGTGTTACAGGAAAGCTACTAACAGGGTTAGAGCATTGCCTGATTGGTAGGAGGCAGCGAGTGGGAACAAAAGGATCCTTTTCTGATTGGCTGCCAGTGACTAGTGGTGTTGCAGGTTCTTGGGATCACTTCTTTTTATGCTGTATATAAATGATTTAGGTGATGGAATAGGTGGCTTTGTTGCCAAGTTTGCAGATGATACAAAGGTTGGTGGAGGGGCAGGTAGGGTTGAGGAAACAGGGATGATGCACAAGGACTTAGACAGATTAGCAGAATGGCTAAGAAAGTGGCAAATGAAATACAATGTTGGAAAATGCACGGTCATGCACTTTGCTAGTAGAAATAAATTATGCAGACTATTTCCTAAACGGGCAGAAAATCCAAAAATCTGAGATGCAAAGGGACTTTGGAGTCTTTGTGCAGAACGCCCTGAAGGCTAACTTGCAGGTCAAATCGATGGTGAGGAAGACAAATGCCACGTTAGCATTCATTTCAAAAGGTTTAGAATACAAGAGCAAGGATGTGGTGTTGAAGCTTTATAAGACACTGGTATGGCCTTACCTTGAGTATTGTGAACAGTTT
>JAUOBT010080567.1:0-14142 GCA_032362145.1 Hypanus berthalutzae
CTCACCCACTGACAGATCTGTGACCTGACCCGGTTCGTTACCTAATACTAGATCTAGTATGGCATTCCCCCTAGTCGACCTGTCAACATACTGTGACAGGAATCCATGCTGGACACACTTAACAAACTCTGCCCCATCTAAACCCTTGGAACTAATAAAGTGACAATCAATATTAGGGAAGTTAAAGTCGCCCATGATAACAACCCTGTTATTTTTGCACCTTTCGAAATTCTGCCTCCCAATCTGCTCCTTGGTATCTCTGTTGCTACCAGGTGGCATATAGAATAGCCCCAGTAGAGTAACTGCTCCCTTCCTGTCCTGACTTCCACCCATGCTGATTCAAAAGAGGATCCTGCTACATTACCCAACCTTACTGCAGCTGTAATAGTATCCCTGACCAGTAATGCCCCTCCTTCTCCCCCTTCCCTCCCCCATCCCTTTTAAAGCACTGAAATCCAGAAATATTGAAAATCCATTCCTGCCCTGGTGCCAGCCAAGTCTCCGTAATGGCCACTACATCATCATTCCATGTATGTATCCATGTATGTCTCATTTTGTGTATGTTAATCGATAGTAACTGTCTGGACAGAATATTACAGGATAAACATAACATACAAGAACAACTTGCTTAACAGATCCGATCCAAACACGCACAACGTTCTGAATTCCCTAATTGAAAACACGGCTGAAATATGTTGAAAGAATAAAAATTGCAAGACTATGTTACATGAACAGTTCGTGTATACGGTTTTGTCTTTTGCTTCCGTATTCATTTCATTCCCATGTAAAAAGTTTGAGTTGCATTACCGCCGGTTTGGCCTTGAATGTCCCCAGATCCTGACCCGCCCTTTAATTGCCGGCGGCGGTGACGAGAGCGGGAATATAGAAATAAGAAAATAAAATTAGAGTGAGTTTAATAATTGCTAGGAGGTGGTTGTCTGGGCTGCGGGTGCCACCCACACGACCTCCATCCGGTGGAGCTTCACCGTCCTCATTCCCAATATCCTTTGATCCCGACAGGTTTACAACGACACAAGAGGTACTGCAGATGCTGGAAATCTTGTGCCATACACACAATGAGCTGGGGGAGCTCATCAAGTCAGACAGCTTCGAAGGATGGGAATATGCAGTCGGCAGTCAGGCTGAGTCTCTTCATCAGGACTGGAATAGATGATGGAAGGACTGGTAAAGGAAGATTTACACACTCGCTCTCTCTCTCTCTCCACGTTGACAAACACGGTACGGCGCAACAGGCTCAGGCAGTCAAGCTGCACTGCCCATAAAACGTTTTCACCCCCTTGGTAGTTTCAATGTTCTATTGATTTACAGTAGTGAATCTCTGTGGATTTAATTTGGCTTCTTTGACACTGATCGAAAGAAAAAAACAAGACTCCTTCGTGTCAAAGTGAACACAGATCTCTACAAAGTGATCTGCATTAATTACAAATATAAAACAAATTAACTGATTCTATAAGTATTCACCCCCTTTAATTTGACACACCTAAGCATCACTGTTGTGGAGAATATTTTATTTAGACAGAGAGTAGTAAATGCTGTGCCACAGACTGCGGGAGAGGCCAAGTCCGTGCATTTGTTTAAACCGGAAGCTGATCGTTTCCTAATCGGTCAGGGGATCAACTGATAAAGCAAGAGGTCAGGTGTTGATTGGGATCCAGGATTAGCCATGATGGAATAGCGGAACAGACTCGATAGGCTGAATGGCCTAATTCTGCTCCTAAGCCTTACGTCTTGTGGTCTTATGGTGCAGACAAGGGGTCACGTAAGTAGTTAAATGGTCAAAGTGTGTAGTCAAGGACTTTCAATTGATTGTACTACAAATGCAACTGCACCTAGAAGGCTCAACTGCTGGTGAGTCTGCCTCCTGGTAATGACTACACCATGAAGTCAAAAGGACACGCCAAGCAACTCTGCAACAGGGCGATTGAAAAACTCAGGTCAGGAGATGGATACCAGGAAAACTCCAAGTCAATGAATATCACTTGGACATCAATTCAGTCACGGAAAGAATACGGTACAGCTGTAAGTATGTCTGGAGCAGGCTTTCCTCAAAAACAGGACGGTAGAGGAAGATGGGGACTGGTGAGAGAGGCCACCCCAGAGACCTATAACAACTCTGGATGAGTTACAAGCTTTAGTGCCTGAGCTAGAATTTGCATAGAATAACGGTTGCCCGGGAGCTTCACCAGTGGTATTTGTATGGGAGAGGGGCAAAGAGAAAGCCACAGTTAAAAAGAAAACTCACATGATATCTTGGTTCGAGTTTAGCAGAAGGCATGTGGGAGACTCTGATGTCAGCTGGAAGAAGGTTCTAAAGTCTGATGCAACGAAAATTGAGGTTTTGGCCAAATCATCGTATTTAAAAAGATGTCGATCCAATCATATATACCCACCCGAGGTCAATGAAAGTATTGTCATTTAGTCTACAGAACCACGGCACAATGTTAATTATCTGTCTGGGTTCCCAGAGAAAGTAGCACCGAACATTTCTCAGAAAAGACAGCACGCCGGTAGTTGTGCGAACCACAGCCGCAGTTTTCCCGATGCAATATTTTGTTTTCAGCTTCTGACAGCAGATGGCTACAAACCGATCAAACGTGAAGATGACGGTGAATCAGACAGAACAGTACCTGGTTGTTTTCCTCAAAACTTCGACAACCCTGCAGGTAGGGGTAATTTTCATCAAATTCCACGGAAAGTAGTAATTTAAGACGACGCACAAGGACCTCTATGACTACGACCAGTAGATCTCCCGCTGCCATGGCCACCAGGTAGCGAGTGGTGCAGGTAGAGTGGCCGTACTTTCACCGAGACAGGATCACAGTCGCCGCTGAGTTCACTGCAGGGAGAGAGAAGAGAACTGACACCGGGCATTATTAAACTCATTCTCCGGGAATGGACACAGTTTCGCGTTTCAGCCTGAGGTGAGGAGAGATAAATGCGGTGAACGGCTGCTCATCCAACACCAAACATGGGTCACACTGTCTCTGACCTGTTTTCTTTAAAGTGGAGATAAGGCGAAGTGTCGATAGTTGTGAGATGTGGCCCAATTATTGACCAATTATAGAATGCGACTGTGACAGGTTCCACAGTGGGAAATGAAACACAGAACCAGGGGTTCAATCTGATCAGTGACACAGAGACTGAAATTCAAAATGCAAACCCTTCCCAGTCACCCCGTCCCGGAGACCTGCCTGTCCCCAACTCTGGGACAACATGGATAAGGTGCCATTGAAACTTCCCGAAAGGAAGTTGCATCACGAAAGGGAGCAACGGTGTTAGAACGGTAGGAAGCCAGTTGTATCCCACCAGCCTACTCCAATCGACCCTCACCCGGACAATGGCCATCCGTACCCCTTTCAACTATGTACTCATCCAACCATCTCTTAAACGTTGACATCGAAATCCGAATTACCATTTGTGTTGGCAGCACTGCCTAGACTCTGACCACCCTCTGGGTGAAGAAGTTTCCTCTCATGTTTCCCTTAAACATTTCACAATTCACCTTTCACCTAATATCTCGTCCAACGTCAATGGAGAAGGCCCGCTTTCATTTACATTCTCGATACGGCTCAGAGTGTTGCATACCTCTATCAAATCTCCCCTCCGTCTACTACCCTCTCGGGAATAAAGTGCTAACATGTTTAGCCTTTCCTTTCAATTCAAAACATCCAGTATCGGCAATAGACGTCTATTATTTCTCTGTATTCTTTCAAACTTATTTACATCTTTCCTGCAAGTAGATGAGCCCAACCGCACTCAATATTCTAATTAGACCCCAATGAAGTCCTAAGCAGCATCAACATAACATCCTCACTCCTGTACTCAGCAGTTTGGCCCATGAAGTCAAATGTGGGAAAAGCTTCTTTTTTACGACCCAAACTGTGCCGCAATTTCATTGAATTATGGCCCTGCATTCCAGATTCGTTTGTTTTATCGTAGTCCTCAGTGCCTATTTCTCGTTGTGTCAGACCAACCCTGGCTGGTCCTCCCAAAGTGCAAGATCTAACATTTGCCTGGGCTAAATCCGATTGGCCATTGTTCAGCTCATCTCTCCAGTTGATCCAGATCCCGCCTAATGCTCCAGTAGTCTTCCTCGCTGTGAACTACACCCAGAGTGTTGGTGTCATCGGCGAATTTGCTGATCTAAATAACGACAATTCCATCGAGATCGGTGATACAGATTACAAATAACAAAGGACACAGCAACGGTCCCTGCGGTCCTCCTGGTCTCCATTCAGAGAGACAACCATCCATTACCACACTCTGGCTTCCCCAACATAGCCAATGGCTAATCCAATTTCCTACTTCATCGTGCGAAACAAGCGACTGAACCATCCCGAGCATCCTTCCATGTGAAATCTTGCTAGTTCCTTGCTGAAGTCCCTGCAGACGGCATCCACTACCTTGCCGTCAGCACCATTCCTGGTCACTATCTTGTAATGCTTTGTAAGTTTGGTTAGACATGACCTACTGCGCACTGGTCCATTCTGACTATCGCTAATGTTCCTGTTTGTCCAGATACTTCCCTTCACACCCCGTGATCAGCGTAATCTGAACACCGAGGACAATTCCTCATTACGTAATAGCTGATAGCGCGTAGAACATAGAATATTACAGCACAGTACAACCCTTCGTCTCAAGAGGTTCTGACAGACTTTCAACTAATTCAAACTGACACATCCCCGCTTCAACTGAATTAGAATTAGAACTAGACTTTATATAACAGGTATACGTCGTGAAATTTGTTAACCTTACGGTAGCAGTAAAATTAATCTCCCTTCCGATAGTAACACTGTGCAGATGGTATATCCTGTTGGTGGGCAACTTTAATGATGGACGCCACTTTTACAAAAATTATCCCTTGTAATAATGATCAGTCAGGTACAGAGAAGCTGCATTTATCAGCAAGTCAATCTTAGTATTTCAAACATACAGCGCCTAGGTTCAGACGCCATCTTCACTGCATGACACTCCATAAGCAGTCAATGAAGAGAAAAGATATTACAGGGGAAAGGAATCGATGCTGGCCAGAGATACGGGAGAGAGGAACTGGGGAGAAAGATACGGGGACAGAAACTGGTGAGGCAGTGAGGGAAAGATGAGGGTACAAAATGTCGGGAACGTCGAGTGATCTGGTGTGGAGAGAGATCGGGGTTTGGAGAATGATATAGATGTGGAGCGAGTTCGGAGTCGGGAGTTTGGTATCGGTAGAGAACGGGATGGGGATAGCCTGCAGAGAGAAACGCCACGCAGAGGAAGACTGTGCAGAGACCGGGAGCCGGGATTGTTACTGCATGAGGAACAGAATGGCGGAGAGAAAGTCCAGAGGAGGGCAAGGGTCTTGGAGTAGGTAGAGAGAGAGAGACTGGAAAAGAGAGGCCCCGCTTTACGGAGAGACCGGATAAAGAAAATGTAAGACAGGTGGGGGGAGAAAGAGACTGGGGAATGTAGAGAGACGACTTCTAGAGCCTGCAAACAGAATGACGGGAAAGAGAGAGAGACGTAGTCGAGGTTCCAGGAGAAAAGAAATGGCAAAGGGAGAGGGTAATCTAAGAGAAACATAGAGATGGCGGGGTATAAGGAGAATTGCATAACAGAGATAGGGTAGAGAGATGAGGCAGAGACTTGGGACGGAGGGACTGAGGGCAGTGTCTGGGAGTGAGACCAATGAAGAGAGAGAGATCGAGGGTTTAGACAAAGGCGAGGGGAGGGAGGCCGGTGAAGTCGAGAGATCTGGGGTGAGGAGAGATATTTGGGAATCGGAGTGAGAGGGAGATTGGAAGAGATCTCGGAAGCGGAGACCCCGAGATGGGGGTGCGTGTTGGGTCGGGTAGGAGTAATGGCGGGGAGGGAGAGAAACCCATGGGAGGGAGAGGTGTGTGGGAGTTACTGGGATTGGGGAGTCAATGGAGGGAGACAGAGGTCGGGTTAGGAACTGGTTACCGGTGGGGTTGGAGAGACTGGTGGATACAAAGAGGCGGGAGATCATAAGAGCCGGGGACGGAAATATGCACTGGGGTTGGGGGAGGGAGAGAGAGAGAGAGAGAGAGAGAGAGAGAGAGAGAGAGAGACTGTGATGAGGTAGGGAAGTGTTAGTTAGAGAACACTGTTCATAATTGCACCGAGCAATTAGTGGAATCTGCTGCCTGTGGGGCATTCTGGGATTACAACGCTTACATTCTGTAGTCCCTCTGAAACAAGCAAACCGTGCCATCTCCCTGAACTCTCCCACCGCACCTGCCTGACCACACTCCTTTCCACACCGTATCCGCGATCTCACTTTCCTCAATGGGTCTTCGCGATATTCATCCTCCCTCCCCGTCTCTGTGACCACAAACACCGTTGCTGTAACGAAACGCAGAGTAGTATGATGAAACTCTTATACAGAGTCATGTTAGTAACGGAACACTTTGGGCAATGTGCAGCGTGGGAGATAGGAACCGAACACACCCGAGATGAAAATACAGACACTCGAAATCCCGCGCGGAGACAGCGCCTAGTACGCGCAAGAGGTCCAATCAACAATGGAGGGCTCAACTCTATTTTGCTTCAGGATTAAATTTTGTTAATTTCGTTAAAGAACAGTTTGCATTTTCCTTTTCAACTAACTCAACGGAAGAAATTTCCAGTGGGACAGGATGGGATACCTTTAAAGTATATATTTGTGTACAAATGATTTCATACTCTGCTGGATTGAAAAACCGAATTAATAATGAAATACGTACATTGGTTGATCAGTTTAAAGAAATTGATAAAATATATTCTATTGCTACCAATCTATAGCTTTATAAAGAGAGAATTGAACTTCAGATGCAAAATAGTTTTTTAATTAACATCCCCAATTAAAAATCAATTACTTAACACTGACAGTTTATTTTATAAAGATCGGGTGAGAAATCGGGTAAATTATTGTCTAACACATTGATAGCTGCTTTTGCGAAACGTCAAATTAACAAAGTTCGTAGACTGGATGGATTTTGATGGTTGATCATGATGAAATTAATCAATCTTTTCAAGAATTTTATACCAATTTATACCAATCACAATTTCCTGATGATCCTACAATAATGCATGAAATTCTAAATAAACTGAATACTCTGAAATTACCAGCTGATGAACTTGTAGCATCAGATGCACCCATAGCTTAAGAGGAAATAAAGAAAGCAATTTTTTCCGATGAACTCCGGGAAAGCACCTGGCCCGGATGGGTACACAGCTGAAATTTTTAAATCTTTTTCTGATTTACTTTTTCCATGGTTATTTAAAAATTTTAAAGATGTTTATTATGTGTTCATAAATTATCACAATCCGTTTATGAAGTACCTATTTCTTTAATTCCTAAAAAACGACAAATGTCCCACCGATTGTGCATCATCGCACCTGTATGTTTGTGAATGCGGATTCTAAAATCATTTACAAAATATTAGCAATTCGATTAGTGAATATATTTCTACAAATTGTCTCCGAGAATCAGACAGGATTTATTAAAAATCGTTGTTCACATTTTAATGTCAGAAGGTTAATGACCATTGTATACCTGACTTTATCTAATACTTCAGAATGTGTTATTCCGCTTGAAGCTGAAATGGCGTTTGACAGACTTGAATGGGAGTATTTATTAAATATACCCGAGAAACTTAACTTTAGCCCAAAATTTATATCTTGATTAAAGTTGATATATCATACAGCTTTGGCTGCTGTATTTATCAATAATTAGAAATCCACAATGTTTTGGCTTTTTCGAGGTACTGGACAGGGTTGTACTTTAAGCCCTTTCCTATTTGATATTGCCCTGCAGCCCTTGGCAATCTCTATTCGTGATTAATCCAATATTTTCGGTATTATTCGTGGGAATGAGACGCATAAAGTATCACTAAATGCAGATGACGGTTGATCATCGGCACGCAGTGTATAACGGAAAAGTCACTGTCACTTCGTATAATCCATAGGAGTGGATATTTTCGAATATCCTGTGGGACCATTTATGTGTTGACCCTTGCCTGGGTATGTTGTGTGGCAGCCACTGGAAGACGATATTCCTGTGACGGGTTACTTTTGGTGATAATTCCTGTGTGGATTCGGGGCGTCTCGACGGGCATGATCTATGGTGACTGTTATCTCGTTTAACCAGTGTGGAGCCTGTGGAATTCGACGCGAATCAACTTCTCTCTACATTCCACTCTACATAACAAAATCTCTCTCCAATCCTCAGTTATTCCGTGCATCACTGAACCTTATTAATTTGCTATTTGCATTTTAAGACTTTAATAAATATTCTTAAGCTTGACAATTAAGCATATATACACATACCACTGTTAACTTTTGTATATCTCGATCAGTTATCATAATAATACTACTAATAAGGATAACAGTTTGAACATTGAAACCCGACTGAGTGTATAATCTATGACCGCTGATTCTCTTGTAAATCGTTACAATTCGTAACAAAAATTGGGGGCTCGTGCACGATGTGAACAAAAATGGAGGTTACTGAAAGACTAAATATCTATTTGATAGTATTAAGAAATATACCCAATTTCTTTTGATTTACTTGTCTGTGACAATCAGCAGCAATGTGGGTTGGGGAATTT
This sequence comes from Hypanus berthalutzae, assembly GCA_032362145.1. NCBI lineage: Eukaryota > Metazoa > Chordata > Chondrichthyes > Myliobatiformes > Dasyatidae > Hypanus > Hypanus berthalutzae. Next base: position 8,613 of record JAUOBT010080567.1, read on the forward strand.
CTGGCAACGCCAGACCGCGAGGCATTATAGAAAGCCGAATAGAATGAATTATTGGCCGTTGCTAAGGAACCGAAACTTACTGATGTAAAAGGGTCCGTGAAAAAGGCACAGATTCAGAGGATAATAGCTGAGCACTACATACACTACGGGGAATTTGAGGGCCATGTGTTAGAGAGGTTTCCTGAAAGTTAACTTCACACCCAGTTACGACTGGAACAAATAATGTTGGAGAGATTGGAAATAGAGGCTGAGGAAAGAGAAATAGACAAGCAAAGGCTGTTTGAGATAGAATAGAGAGAGAGGGTGAGGCTCGGGAGGCAAACTCCTGACTCTAGGGAGATGGTTATACAGTTTGAGTCTAGTCAGAAAGTTAAACTTGTTCCTCCATTTGATGGAGGCTGAGGTTGATAAGATCTTTCAGCATTTTGCGAAGGTGGCTAAGGCTCTAAAGTGGCCGGGCGAATGCTGGACACTCCATTTACAGACTGTAATTAAGTGTAAGGCTTATCAAACCTATTGGGCCCTATCACTTGAAGAGGCAGCTAATTATGGCACAGTGAAACAGGCTTTGCTTAAAACCCATGAACGGGTTCCAGAAGCTTATAAACAAAGATTTAGAATGATGAAGAAGACTGTGAATGAGAATTATGTGGAATTTGCTTATGAAAAGTCTGCATGTTTCGAGCGATGGTGTACATCTAAAAGTCTGAATGATAATTTTAACAACTTGAAAGCGTTGGTTCTAATTGAAATATTTGGAAGGTGCGTCCCTAATGACATAAAAACATATCTGGATTAGCAGGACGCTTTCACGTGGCAAGAGTCTGCTAAGTTAGCGGTGAGTTTGCCTTAACGCACAAATTTAATTTTACCCCGAGTAAGAGATTTCAAAAGAGTAGCATGGGCAGTCAGGGTAAACCAGAAATTAAGTTTAGGTCTGGTGACAAAAGTAAGAATGAAGAAAGGCAATCGAAGGAGAAATATTCTGTCACTATTGTAGTAGAGCTGGTCATGTTATGGATAAATGTTTCCTTCTGAAGAAGAAGGAAAGGGAGGCAGTTCCAGATGTTTGTGTTCAACGTGTTGAAACACCCTGAAACCCATAGGGCTCCGAACATTCAAAAGAAACACTATCGGGGGCTAAGAGGTCTGACCGAGCTATGAAGGGATTCAATCATTTTATGTCAGATATGTTTGTGTCCGTGAATGAAGTGACAATCCCAGTACCAGTGAAAATTCTTCGAGACACTGGGGATTCTCAGTCACTTATTTTAGACAGTGTTCTAAAGTTTAGTATTGAGACTGCTGCTGGTGGGATAACCCTTATTAAAGACCTTGGGGTTGGCGTTGTTCCTGCACCCCTGCACAAAGTAATCCTGCAGTCACGATTAGTTACAGGACCTGATAAAATAATGTTACGACCCAGCTTACCGGTGGATGGTGCTTCTTTGTTTTTAGTGAATGACCTAGCAGATGGTACGGTTGTTCCTGCAGTGCAGCTGACAGCTAAGTCAACCACAGAAGATTCAAAGATGGATTCTGACATTCATGCCTCCTGCGCAGTAACTCGACGCATGACTAAGAAGTCGGTCAATGCAGACAGATCTGTGCAGCATGACTCTGCTACTCCTGATAGCCAAACTCCGGACTCAGGTACTGATGACTTGGTAGGGACTTTTCTGCCTTCATTGTGCCACCGGGATCCAGGTATTAAATCTGACGATAAAGATTTGTCTGTGTCTGGAAAGGAGTTTATATCAGAACAGAAGAGAGACCCTGACATTGAAACTCTAAAAAAAAAGCTATCTCAGATGATGATATTATGAAAGTGCCAGAAGGATAATATTTCAAGGCTGGAGTGTTAATGAGAAAGTGGAGACCACCTGGTATTTCTGCAAGTGGTGAATGGACAATTATTCACCAAGTTGTAGTTCCCAATGTCTATAGGAATGAGGTTTTAAGTTTAGCCCGTAGCGGGCCGTTGGGTGTCCATCCAGGTGTGAATAAAACTGTTAACAATGTTTCGAAACATTTCTTCTGGCCCAGTTTGCGGAAAGTTGTCGCAACAGTTTGTAGGACGTCACACTTGTCAGGTTGTGGTTAAATCTAATCAGCCCCCTCCTCCCCAGTGACCCCGTTGCAACCTTTTACGGTAATTGGTGAACGTTTTTCTAAGGTTATTGTGGATAGTGTTTGCACATTGCCAAACACTAAAGCTGGTCATCAATATTTGCTAACCATCATGAGTAGAGCATCGAAATTCCCCGAGGCAATACTTCTCAGAAATATAGAAGCCAGAACTGTGTCGAATAATCTTATAAAGCTTATCTTTTAACTTTATTTAGTTTACTTGATGAGATTCAGTGTGATCAATGAAGCAATTTTACGCACGAATTTTTCCAGCAGGTAGTTTATGAACTGGGTGCTAAGCAGGTTATGTCGTTCGTTTCCCATCCAAAATAACAAGAGGCATTGGAGAGATTCCATTCTACCCTCAAAACAATGATTATGCCAAACTGTGCTCAAAATGAAAAGGATTGGGATGAAGGAGTTCAATTGCTTTTATTCACGGTGAGAGAAACAGTAACAGGATTCACTAGGTTTCAGTCCATTTGAACCTGTCTCTGGTCGTATGGTTCGAGGGCATTTGACCCTGTTAATGGCAGAGTGGATTAATCAGGGCATACGTATCAATTTTGCTGGACTATGTTTTGAATTCAAAGATTGATTACACAAAGCCTGTAGCCTAGCGAAGGAAAACCTAAAAGTTTTTCAGAACAGGATGAAAACATATTTTGATAAACAAGCCAGGATGAGATAATTCCAGAAGTGTGACAAAGTATAAATGTTTTTACCGACTGTAACGAACTCACTTCAGGCGAGATACCATGGCCCTTTTGAAGTTTTGGCTAGGATCAATGATGTTAATTATTTAGTCAAAACACAAGACCAACGGATGCCAACACAGCTGTTAAACGTAAACATGGTAAAACCATTATTCGATAAACAATGCGCAGCTGTGACCAGAGTGCAATATAAAAATGAGTCTAACAACACTGGGAACGAATTGATTGACCCATTTGAGGCTTATCATAAACCGAACATTGTTTCTGCTAAATTAACGAACTCGAATATTTTGAATTCGATTGATGAGAAATTGGCCCATTTACAGCGCAGCAGTGACTGGAAACAGTTAATTATAGAATTTTATGATTTATTTCTCGATGTCCCAAAGTGAACGGCAATAGGTGTCCATGATGTCGATATCGGTCATGCTAAACCAATTAAACGACATCCGTAACGTATGACATGGCAAATTGTAAACTTGCTGAACAAGAAATTGGGTATATGTTGAAAAATTGTATGATTAGGCCTTCTAACTCAGATTGGAGTTCGCCTTGTGTTATTGTGCCTAAACCAGATGATGGTGTTAGGTTTTTGCACGAATTATAGAGAGGTGAATACTGTAACAAAAACAGATGATTATCCTATCCCTAGAGTGGATGATTACATAGACAAGGTTTGAAAAGCTAAGTTTCTTACAAAAATTGCTCTGTTAAAATGGTACTGGTGTGTTTCATTAACGGATAGAAGTAGAGAAGTTTCGGCATTTGTAACACCTTCTGGGTAGTATGAATACACTGTTTTGCTATTTGGAATGCAAAATGCACCAGGGACATTCCAGAGAATGATTCATTCTGCAATTCTAGGATTAAAACACACAGATGCCTATATTGATGAATCGTTACAGGAAGTGACACATGGGATACACATATCTCTGCGGTGGAAAAGTTGTTTGAAAGGCTCTCGAATGCCAATCTTACAGTTAACAAAGTTTGATTCTGAAAGAATATGATGGGATGACAACTCACATTAAAGGCCAAGATAGTATAATTGCTGATTGTCCTTCCTGATGCTAAGCTCGCAATATTTTTATGATAATATTTGTATACGCTTCTGTTATGTATTGTATTAGTCGGTGGTGTGCTAAACATGATTACCATATATGTACTGTCTCTCATACTGTAATTTGCAGTTCAAAGTTTTCTCTTTTAGATCAAAATGTCCCTTTTTGGAGGGAAGTGTTACGATCCTGCGGTCGTTACTTAGACTTTCTTTCAGAGCTTTTGCGTGAGGCTGGACTATGACGTCAGATTAAAGATGTCTGTACAGATTAAGCAGAGTGAGAGAGAGAGGGGGGAGAGAGAGGGAGCGAGAGAGAGAGACTGTGGAAGCCGGTAGCTTCAGCTGGGGTTTGTAACTCTCCTAAGCCCACAAGCGTGAGGTGATCCTCGGCACGCAGTGCATAACGTAGAATTGACCTTCACTTCGTATAAGATGGGATTCTTTGGGATATCCTGTAAGACGACTAATGTCTTAACACTTGCCTGTGTATGTTGTGTGGTAACTACGCGAAGATGATATTCCTATTATAGATTGCTTTTTGTGATAAGTCGTATGGAGATTCGGAGCGACTCGACAGACATGATCTATGGTGACTGTTACCTCGTTTAACCAGCGTGGAACCTGTGAAATTCGACTTGAATTGACTTCTGTCTACATTCCACTCTGAATTACAAAATCTCTCCACAAACATCAGTTATTCTGTCCATTACTTAACCTTATTAACTTGCTATTTGAATCTTAAGACTTTAATAACTATTATTAAGCTTGATAGTTACACGTATATACACATAACGCTGTTAACTTTTGTTTATGTAGTTAAGTATCTATTTTATGAGCTAGTACTAACAAATATAGTAGTTTTAATATTGAAATCAGACTCAGTGTATTATCTCTGGCTGCTGATTCGCTTCTACACGTTTACAATTCGTAACTGTAACTATGTTGTTCTGTGCAGCACCGAGAGTGTTTGGGAGTAGGATTGTCAGGGAAGCTCAAGTTTGACATTTGGAATCATCCAAAGTTCCACATTGCAGAAGGTCAATGAACTCTGAGAAATTGCCGACACGACTTACGTCACTGCACAGCCGGAAACGTCCGTTCCTCAGGGGAATGGCTGGTAGGAGAGCTTGTTCCGTTGATGGAAGACACCGTGTACTAAATTACACCGGTCAGTGCAGAGGGCATAGATTATTGTAGGTGAATGGACAGAAGATGGTGAAGAGATTGGTATTACAATGTGAACACATTACCTGGACATGTTGGGATCATGGAACAGCAGAGCACAGGAACAAGTCCTGTGGCTCACTTTTCCTGCGCTGAACAAGATACCGAATGAGACTAAACTCTGTTGACTGTACATGACCCACCTCCATTCATTCACTGGATATTCATGTGCTTTGACTGAATATTTACCGTTATGAGAAGCTAAAGGTTATATCCCAATACAGACAAACCTTTGTCATCAGCTCCTTTGATGAAGTAAATATTTGAGAAGGCAAGAGGTGAAGGTTCACTTAAAATCATCCCCAGAAAGGAGCAGGAAGGCTGGTGAGTTATTCATAACTGGAATCAACTTGAGTGATTAAAGTGAGTGCAGATGTAGAGGTAGGGATGACAGTAAAAC
>JAUOBT010084659.1:0-10013 GCA_032362145.1 Hypanus berthalutzae
ATTCAACGGAAAGGGATTATTTATTTACTCCATCACATTTTACATAATGGTATTTTCAATATTTTAGCCCTCTCTTTCCCAAGTAGTCAAGTGTTGCTTCACTACTATACCACAAAAAACATCATACCTGGATGCTGCTTTGTTCTCTTCCAATTGTCACTCAGTTATACCTCCAGTAAAGGTTACTAGGTAACCTTTAAGAATAGGGGCAGGGAACCTGCCTTTCCCTGAGGCACTAGGTAGTTGTCACCCATTTCACAATCAGCACAGTTCACATCATTTATCCTACCCATTTCTTCTTTGGACTGGGCTCTAAGCCCTCATGGAGATTGTAATCCCTCCTGTCAAAGCCTCAAAAGCCCCAGTAACAAGGTGCTGTAATTGCTAGGACTGTCTGTTGGGCTATGAGTCAGGCAGTTCAAACAAGCCAGCTCAGACAAGAACTATTTTACAAACTATTGTATAATTACACACTGAACAGACAGTGTTGGATGGAATGGCATTTACTGTATCCTTTTGCTGGGTTCATTATACGCAACTGAGGGGCAGAAACATATAATTTCTTTGCACAAAGAAATACAAATGTGCAGTTTGCTGTGAAGTTTATTTGGTGCCTTGGTGAAGAAACCTAAAGTCATGCATTGTCTCATTCCCACTCACTCACAGGCACCAACTTACTTCCAGTAACTCAAATATCAATTAAAATTAACTATTCCCCGATGGAATTGTATAGATCACTGAGTGTTCATCATTGTAGACTGTCAATTATACATGTCAAGTGCTGAGACCAGGTAACACAAAGAATTTTTTAAAAAAACTTTGGCGTTTGAAAATCACACAAAAGAGTGTCTCTTTGCTGCAAACTAGTGGATTCAAAATCCTAGTCAGAGGCCGTTAATCAACTCTGACCCCATTTAATTCCTCACCAGGTTGGACATGTTTGTTTATTTCTATGGAATAATTGACTTTGGCACAAAAACAGCTTGGATATCACAGTGGTAATTTTCTCATGTAGTCTCCAGCAGGGAATCTCTCATGTTATCAGGGCAAATTGGAAAAGACTTCCCACTGTTAGTCTTCTGTTTTATCTGGCAGCCTTTCTATTCAATTAACTTCAGTTAAGTCCCTGTTCATCTTTCTAAAATTTACTCCCTACCAGAGTGGGCACTTGGATAAAAGGGTCTTCATTTCTCCCAGCCACTGGTTTAGATGTGGAATGTGAGTCATTCATAAGAAAACAGCGATAATACAAATTAGCAACTGCAACACTCAGCCTTGAGAACATACAGTATATCATGCTTTCAGTTTTCACTTAAAATAAATCTTTACCAGTTTGAGTACTTAATGAACTATGTTATGAATTTGTGTTTAAGGTTAACGCCATCTTTCAGGTTACTTATATATTATTACCCCAGAGCCAGCCATGTAATGCATACATCTCCACGTAGGAAAGCTTTTTTGGGTTCTGCACACAGGAAGCCAAAGCAGGTACAGGTAATTGCAGCCTGTTTTGCCTTTCAGTTGGTGACAGCTCATCCTTTACCTGAAGTTGAACCAAGACAATATAGGAGGAGGCCACCCATCCCATTCAACGTGTGTCAGAAGCAAATTCTTTGCTTAATTTGGTGGAGGGAATATGTAAGATGTAGAAGTTGATGGTGGGGATCTAAGCATGAAGCCGAGGTTCATCTATTAAGCCCTCCTGGCTGAATATAATATATCTTCAGTATCTATCAGCTTCGTTGGCATCTCTTGAATTCCTCATTTTACTTCTCTGCAATATCTTCTGCAGCTCCATCCATGAGATCCACTTCTATTGAATGTATGACTTGTTTTAATGGCAGACCATAAGAGATAGCGGCAGAATTAGGCCATTTGGCCCATCAAGTCTGCTCTGCTACACCATCTCAACCCCATTCTCCTGCCTTCTCCTTGTAACTATTGATGTTCTTACTAATCAAGAACCTATCAACCTCACTTTAAATATACCCAGTGACCTGGCCTTCACAGCCATCTGTGGCAATGAATTCCATGGATCTACCACCCCCTCGCTAAAGAAATTCTTCTGTCCTAGAGGGATGCCCTTTCCAACATGAACGCCTGGCTAACATAAAGTTGCATTTTGGACCAAGCAGTGGAAAGTGAGCTATCGTTTTCTGCCTCATGCTCACCATGAATACGCATCTATGCTAAACATGGGTGAAGGAGCAATTCATAGCTTCACCCATAACTGAGAATCATTATCTGGACAGGTTACCACAAATTATCCAGTAGCTGTGGAACCATAAGTATCACTCAAGCATCTGCCTCATTCAGAACACTGCAACGTGTGTCACAGCCAATGCAATGCAGCCACTCTGCAATATAGAAAATGTGACAACCAAAGAGCACGCAGCACATACCCATAAACAGCAATGTAACAATCACTGATTTTTAGTCACATTGGCTAAGACCTGTACACCAAGGATAACTCCCGTTACTTTTCTGCAGAGTCACATGGAATCTTTGTGGAATCTAGAGAAGTCACTGGGACTCAGTTTAACAGGCAGCACATCTTAAAATGTGACCCTCCCTCTTCTGCTGGAGCATCATCCTAGATTTTTGTGTTCAAGCTGCTGAAATGGACTCTTGCCTAACTCATCTTGCTCTGGAGACACAGCTGAACCAAAGAAAGATAAAGATTGTAAAAAATATAGAGTAGATTTTATTTATTAAGATACAGTACCAGCACTGAATAGGCCTTTTTGGCCCTTTGAGCTGAGCCACCCAAGAATCCTCCGATTTAATCCGAGCCTAATCACAGGGTAACTTACAATGCCCAATTAATCTACCAGTGGTACTTCTTTGGATTGTGGGAGGTAACCAGAGTAAACTCACATGGTCATGGGGAGAAAATATAAACTCCTTACAGGCAGTGGTGGGAATTGAAACTGGGTTGCTGGTACTGTAAAGTGTTGTGCTAGACACGATATTAATGATGGACGTTAACACAATGAGTTCTTCTACCATCAATACATTGGATTTTCTGCAGAATATTACAACAAATGGATAATCTGAACTGAACACAAACTTTTGTTTAAGGATAAAGAGATTAGCTTTATTTGGCACATGTACATCAAAATATCAAAACATCTGAAATGCGTCGATTGCGTCAACAACCAACATGGATTGCACTGGGGTCAGCCTGCTAATGTCGCCATGTTTTCAGCACCAACACAGCATGCTCAAAACTTACTAACCCACACATCTTTGGAAGGTGGGAGGAAACCAGAGCACCCAGAGGAAACCTACATGGTCATGGGGAGAACGTAAAAACTCCTTACAGTGGCGGAAATTGAACCCTTATCACAGGCGCTAAAAAGCATTATGCTAACCACTATGCTACTGTGCTGTGGTGAAAAAAGTTGACAGCAAATATTAAGCTTCAGAAGTTCATTTTGCTCATTTATTCATTTGCAAAATCACTTCAGTGGTTTTTGCAGACCCAGATGCCTTCTTCCAGTTTGCCTTGAAACAGTTTTGATGGACTCTGGATCTAGATCTCTTTTGGGGGATTTTGCTTTTACTTGCATTGTGCGGGGGGGGGGGGTCAGTGCTTCAGCTGGCACAAGTGTAGGGGAGGGGAGGGGGCTTTGGGGTTCTGATGATTCCATCATTCAACCTATGGGGTTTCTTGTTTTGAGGATGTGTGTGAAGAGTAAGAATTTCAGGTTGTATACTGTATACGTTCTGTGTTATTACACTGAACCATTTGAACTTGCCCACAATGTGAAGCTGAAGACTTACCAACTGAGTACTTAGCTACTGTGTTAAATAGCTGTTGCTCATTGGCTCATGATTGTCCCACTGGAAATTCCAGTAGAAATGAAGCTGTTTCTGGAATAACTAAATAATTACCTAATAATTATTGAATAATAAGTAAATAATGACCCTATTATAGGAAATATGTCATTAAGCTGGAAGGTGAGCAAAGAAGGTTTACAAGAATGTCACCAGGACTCAAGCGGTACTGAGTTATAGGGAGAGAGTGGACAGACTAGGACTTTATTCTTTGGAGTGTGGGACACTACACTCCAGAACTGTATACAATCACGAGGGGCATAGATAGGGTGAACGCGCAGTCTTTTTCTCAGGAAAAGGTATCAATAACTGGGGGCCATAGGTTTAGGGTGAAAGGGGAGAGATTTTAAGAAATCCTGAGGGAAAATCTCTTCACACAGACAATGGTACCTATATGGAATTGGCTGCCAGCATTTAACAGACTGGTACATGGGTAGGAGAGGTTTGCAGGAAATTAGGCCCGCACAGGAAAGTGAGACTAGTTTAGATGGGCATCCTGTTCAGTGTGAATGAACTGGGCTGAAGAGTCTGTTTCTGTGCTGCATGTCTCAACACTTCTCTTTGCACAGATGCTGATTAACTCCAGTGTCTTTTGTTTCGATCCCTCATTTTCGTAAGAGTTTTATTGTTCATTGAAAATGGATAAATAAACTTGCAAAAATCCAATCCAATTTCTACTCAAACACACTTAACTGAAGAGATTCACTTTACACTGCATAAGGCTCTTTCTTACCTGCTGTCAGTGTTCTAGCATTATGATAATATATGACTACCATCCTACACTTCAGCTAATTCATTTGTGTCTTCAAAGAACAGATACATGTTGTTTCTGTGTCTTAGAATTAAAACTGAGCTGTAATGGAATTATATCTTGCAAGATGAATTACATCAAACAATGTCACCAAGGTCAAAAGCAAATGGATTCTGATTGATCCAAAAAGGCTAATTTCCTTTTTGCTCTCGATCAGTTTGGTGTGCCTTGTACCTCCTTTCTTGGTCATGTTCCTGAGGGTAGCAGACTTTCCAGGCTGGCCTGAATATTTGCAAAGTTTCTGCATCTGTAGTGAAGTTCAGGATTGAAGCCCAAATAATTAACCTGGTGCTTAGGCCCCGAACAGGTGACCCGGGAATCAGCATGAAATCAATAATGTGGGGCTCAGGCCCAAATATATAACCTGGGATTCAGCCCAAAATTGGTAATCCAGGACTCAAGCTCAAATGAATCACCTCATGATTGAAGCCTAATTAAGTAACCAAGACCTACAAAATATTCAACCATCCGTTTCCAAACAATACAGACTTTGGAACCTGGGAATCTAATGTCATTCCAAGCACCCAGCATTGGCCTAGTTCATTACTTTTACTAAATTTGCTACATTTAGTATTGATAGCTATTCCTTTAAAATGTACTCAATTACTCTCCATGTTGTAGTAACATTATGTAGCATGGAATTTGCTAGAGACTCAATCTGTCACCGTGGAGGAAGTGACAGTGGGAGAAATCCTGTTCCTCTTTTATTTAATAAAGTTCCCTTGAATTGCCATCTATTTTCCAGTATCACAGAGAGAGAGAAAGATACTGACTGGCAAATGACTGGAATATATAACACAATCTCATTTGCAATTCATTTCAATTCCCCTGCCTATGTTTGGACTGACACAGTGAACACCTATTACCACATCTGCTGGGAAATTCTGCAATTGATGGCAGTTGGCCGTGAACCAACTCGTCATCCAATTTTTCTTCCCGCCTGCTAAAGCTTTTATGGATTAGTGGAGTTGGCAGATGAAAATCTATCTTTAAGTACCTTAATTTTATAATTAATATTTTATTCTGTGGGGAAGTGACTTCATTTTCAGCAAGCTTTGAGAGCTTGGTGCTGGCATAACGGTGTTGCTGAGTTAGCAATAGCTACTGAGAGAGCTCCTACAGTGGTAGAGTTGTTTAAACCAATTGCTCAATGCAGTTGTTTGAACACAATTGTTCAAATTTCAATGGCTACTGATTTCATTGGTTCATTAAGTCTCTGTCTCCTTGAGCCTAGAAGGAGGAAATCAGTCAGGGTTGCTGGGAAGTGTGCACGAGCCAATGATAATTCTAGACTAATCAATGACTCTCACTGTGCTCAAACAATCTGCTTTCTCTCAGTGTTCAAGTCCACCAATGTGGAAGGGTTGCTTGGCTGCAGTGCTATAGCATGCCTTATGTTTGTAGAAAACAGATTAAAAGGGAGAAAAGAGGACATGAATGAGAATTTACAATCTAAAGACAATAATAATGCAAGAGAAGGAGTACTGAAATCCCTAATGCTGAAATATAGTACGCCTTTTAAAGATACCAGCGCCTTCTCAATGAGCTGCATTCAAGGGTGATTAAATGTGAAACAATGGGCCTTTTAGAGAATACATGGGGATACTCTAACAGGCACCTGATAGTCAGCTGACAGACAGGTGTTGAAGTGCAGAATATTTGCAATGACGTTTGCAAGTATGAGATCTTCAGTGAGGCCCTTGGATGGTCCAAAACCTGGGAGACCTTAAAAAACATTGAAGCGCTGGGATCTTGTACTCCAAGAGGAAGTAAATTTTACAAATAAAAATGCAGACTTTTTACAAGTGTATTTTTCTACTAACAAAATTGAAGATATTCACTTTGGTCTGTATTTGCTCGTTGCGGTGGTATCAAAGCATTTACATCTTACTGCAAAAGAATCAGACACAAAAACAAAGGTTTTATTTCTACATATAACCCGCTAGTGAATTTCAACTTGTATTCAAGTTTTGATGTGTATATCAGATCACAGAGTTAAGTATTCCCACAGCTCCATGACTCAGATGAATCCAGTGTATTTGAATATAGGATAACACCAAAATTTTACGTTTATTTCAACTTTGGGAATTTTCAAGATAAAGTGCCAGTGCCTTTTTTACGCTGGAAATTATTCTCAGTGATGGAAATGCACAATAACTTCACTTCTCTTGGTTGTTTTAATGGGTTAATTTAATTGGTTAAAGCAGTAAGAGAGAGAAATAACATAAATGTGTTAAACATACATATAATTACATGTATGCAGTAATTTTCAGACTATTATCCTTACACACTACATGCTTACGTTGAAATTACTCCAATTGTCCACAGTGCCTCAGTGCTAGCTACTCCATCTGCACTGTTGCTAATATTCAAGGCATATTTCATAAACATAACTCTGTGGAAAGCCATCAGTTTAGTACAGACATTAGTGTTGTATGGAATTCATTCTTCCATCAATAGTGAATATCTTGTCAAGGTTTATTTAAGGAAAGGTTGAATATGTTAGGACTTTATTCCCTGCAGTGTAGGAGAATGAGAGGAGATTTGATAGAGGTATACAAAATTATGAGGGGTATTCAGTCGATAGGGTAGATACAGGCAGGCATTTTCCACTGAAGTTGGGCAAGAATAAACTAGAAGCCATGGGTTAATGTGAGTGCGGAATGAGCTACATTGAAGAGGTTAGGTAAGTACATGGATGGGAGGGGAATGGAGGGCTCTGCTCCAGGTATGGGTTGATGGGACTCAGCTGAATAACAGTTCAGCACAGACTAGTGAGCCAAAGGGCCTGTTTCTGTGCTGACTGAAAATGACTTACTTCTACTGGTTTGTTTTTGTGGGGTCTGAGATGGATAATGAGGGCAAATTGTGAGCTGGAGACCCTTCCATAGCGTGAACAGGACCGTTGATGGCTGGTGGGGTGGGGGAGGTCCAGCTGGTAAGGTGGATTGTCCTGCTGCTCACAGTGCATGGACTCAGGGTTTTGAATACCACTCTGAATGTTCACAGACCAGAGGTAAATTAAATTAAATTAAATTAGTAAATCGGTTTATTATTGTCACATGTACCAGGATAGAGTGAAAAATTTGTCTTGCATTCTGTTTATACAGTTCAAATCATTACCATAGTGCATTGAGGTAAAACAATAACAGAATGCAGAATAAAGTGTTACAGTTACATAGAGAGTGCAGTGCAGCTAGACAATAAGGTGTAAGATCATAATGAAGTCAAGAGTGTATCTTACTGCACGAGGGAACCATTCAATAGTCTTATAAATGTTGTACGTTGGTGGAGATGTTGGATTTCTTCAAGGCAGCTTTGAGAGCATCAATGTATCTTTTCCCTGTGCACCAACTAATCACTTATGTGGTGTCCATTCTGGGAATCCCCAAAAGCTCCCCACACAGCTGATTGAGCATAGCTGGGGTCTCAACACTGGGGACTCTGACCAGGCACAGGATGTTGACATTAGTTTTCTTGTTAGGAGGTTGTAGAGAGATAAAACAAACAAATAAACTCTTGAACACACTAAGTCCACACTGACTGTCCACTGCCCAGTTATGCTAATCCTACATTAATTATGTTTTCATTCTCCAATCGTTTCATCAATTCTCCACTCACCCTCACACCAGCGGTCAGTCTACCTACCTTTGGGATGTGGGAAGAAACCAGAGGACCCAGAGGTAACCCACGAGGTTACCGGAAGGTTTAATTGCAACGTCCATGCAGACAGAGCTTGGGACTGGGACTGAATGTGGCTCTACACCACTGTGAGGCAGCAGTTCTATGGGTTGCGGCACTCTATAGCCCATTTGTCCTTCCAAAAGGATTCCACCTCACATCAAAGCATCAATTCTTTTACAATTGCCTTTTGTTAATGTAAAGTGTAATCCTTCTTTAGATTGTCAAAATTTAATTCAATTAAATTGTTTCAATTTAATCAAAGCGCTTTTTAGGAATTACCTAATCTATCATAGTAAAATGTTGATTTTGGTTAAATCTTTAGCTCACACACAGTTTCCTCTTAAGAAACAGAGAAGATTGTAAAAGGTTGTGCCGATAAAACATACTTTAAGGTATTTCGGATTTTTTTTCACTCAACATGTGTTTTAATTTTTTTTAATTTCAAAGCGCTATTGCCAGACTCATTTGAAAGGGAATGTCTGGTAAGCATTGTGACTGTTTGAATAGATTTTGAATACATTGTAAGGGGGACTGGAAAAGGGACATATCCTTTAGCACGAGTTTAGTACTTTAACTTTCAAATTACAACGCTTAGCTTGTAAACCCTCCCTGTACCTCTATACTGATTGAATTATTTCTTATATGGAGAAAAGGGAGATAAATTTACATTTAGTCCTCAACATTACTGTAATTAGTTGATCATTTTATGGAACTCTATTGGAACCAAGTGTGCAGAGGCGATGACACTGGCAACCAAAACTCAATAAAATATTCAGCATTGCCACTAACGGCAAATTTCTCTCCCAGGATATAAAATATCAGACGTCAAAATGGCGTTAAAACAACCTTTCTCAGTGAGGAATAACACAAGGAATTTTAATTTGCAGCTGGAAGGCTAGTGGGGTACCCAGGTCTGCAATGTACCCCCAATCCACTTCAATGTCTCAGTCTCATTAACATTCTGTCTGCCCAAGAGGCAGTTCACTAGTGTTGGGCTTTCAAGGTTGAAGGAACTGTGGAGAGATTCAAGCGGGTTCCACGGATCAGAAAGGAGGACAGAAACCCAACTTTTCTTTTTGCGATCTGGAGTAACCCTCCTGTTTGTACACAAAGAGAAGTTAACCTTGCTAGGACCACATTAAGCACAGTAGATCTTCTATGCTACACTGACCAAACAGTTTAAATCACATCCTGATCTTGAAGCTATGATAAAACCACAGTTTATGTTTAGCCATGATGTGGACTCTTCAAGTTTCCAAGCAAGCACATAAAACTATCAACATATGTGCCCACATGTTGGAGTGGAACACCCCTTCCATCTGAAACACAACTGAACTGTAGGTGTAGCACAACAGTTGGATAGGCAACAGGATGAACTAAACCGGATCTCTCCATTAGAACTTAGAGCAGTACAGTACAAGAACAGGCCCTTCAGGCCACAACGTCTGTTTTGACCATGATGTCAATTTAAACTAATCCTAACCACCTGCAATGGAGTCTCTTTTTTTTAAAAAAAAATCCCTTACCTGTTCTAGAGCCTGGTCCTAGGTCACTCTGTGGCCTTTCACAGAAGGGTAAGCTGCAGTGGAACCTTGCCCGCTGTCAGAACTGTTGAGCATTTGTCACAGTCTCGGTTTTATTTTCCTAGTTTTTAGCACCTGCATTTTTTTTAATGTGT
>JAUOBT010084659.1:10023-20614 GCA_032362145.1 Hypanus berthalutzae
TTACAGTTTGAATTCTCTGGTCTGGCAATGCCCAAGGTCTGGCATGTTTTCAATCTGGCACTATCAATTTGCAGAGTGGTCACCGGGGTGGCTGTGTTAGCCTGCCTGCCAAGGCTGTTTATATTTGTTTTCCATTTTAAGCTTAATTATATATGCTTATGTTCAAAAAGCATTAAGTATAAATGAAAGTATAGTACAGCTTTCCAACAGTAAGCTTCATTGTATGTTTCATAAAAAAATAAAATTAAGGCTTTAATTATAGTTAGATATTCTGTTTTAAGCTTTGATCGACTTTATATGACAGTGCAAGAATACACAGAGTGAACTGACCAGGCCAATCTTTACCCAGAGGGTTCTTGGGGCTATTTCTGTGGTCCAGCAGCAGTTGGGTCCCGGGATACTGCACTAGAGAGTTTTGACCTGTAGAACTGCAAATAACTAAAAGCAATTTCTAAATTTTTCTTTAAAATAAGAAAAATTCATAAAAGTCCCAAGGGAGAAGGGTGTTGAGGTAGTTCCGGACTAGGTATGTTAAGAGAGGTCCGTCACAGAGCCAAGACTGAGAGAAAATACAGTCTATACAGTACATTCATATTGTAAGAGGAGTCATATCTGGATTGACTTTCATGCTCTGCCATTCCTTTTGGTGGCACAGAGGTGCAGCTAATAAAGCCACTGCCTCAGAGTACCAGAGACCTGGGCTCAATCCTGACCTTGGGCGCTATGTGTATGGAGATTGTACTTTCACCTTGTGACCATGTGGGGAACCTCTGAGTGCTCTTGTTCCCTCCCACATTTCAAAACTGTGTAGGTTGGTAGGTTAATTGTCACAAGATGAGCGGCAGAGTCTGGGGGCAGCTGAGGGGAATAAAATGGAGCTACCGTAGGATTGGTGTAAGTGGGGAGTAGATGGTTGGCGCAGACCCAGT
The DNA here is from genome assembly GCA_032362145.1 of Hypanus berthalutzae. NCBI lineage: Eukaryota > Metazoa > Chordata > Chondrichthyes > Myliobatiformes > Dasyatidae > Hypanus > Hypanus berthalutzae. The sequence goes on from JAUOBT010084659.1 coordinate 10,953, forward strand.
GGGTCGGAGGGTCTGTTTCTGTACTGTGTGACTCTGTGTGTAATGTCATGGCTGATCTGTTACCTTTCCTGCACTGCCTACAGGATTTCCCTCATTTACAAAAATCTACCTTGAATATGCCCAGCAACTGTGTCTCCACAGTTCTCTTGGATAGGGAATTCCAAAGATTCACCACTCCCTGGATGAAGAATTTCCTTCTCATTTCTCCCCGAACTAAGGCTGTGTGAAGATGCAGCTGGGTTTAAGCCTGAAATGGAGGACGATGACAGCAGCAGTCTTAGGTGTGAATAATATGCATAATTTCTTTATAATTACTATAACACAGTACACCAACTATTCTACTTTGAAAAAATGACAAGCAACAATTTGCCTCATTTTGTTCTCGCTTGCATGACATTTCTATTGCTCATGCATATTATCATATAGGCAAGAGACTGAGAAGACAACTTAAGGGGTATTGTTGCATTGTGATTAAGTTATTGAACTAATACTCTGGAAGCGAGGAGTAACAATATAGAGAACTGATTTCAAATCTCATTGATGGTATCTATAGAATTTATTTCAGTTTCTTAAATAAAAATTATGGAATTATGAAGCTGGTATCAGTAACAGCAAATATAAAACTGTTCAAACATATACAGCACCAGAACAGTTCCTTCAGTCCACAATGTTGTGCAGAACCAATTAAATTAGCAATCAACCGGCCAACTAAATTAACCTCTTCTGCTTACACAATGTTCGTATCCTTCCATTTCCTCACATTCACGTGCCGATCTAAACATCTCTTAAAAGACTCTAACGTTTCTGCCTCTACCACCATCCCAGGCAGCACATTCCAAGCACCCACCACTCTGTGTGTGAAAAAAACGCCCCTCACATCTCCTTTGAAATTACCCCCTCTTGCCTTAAATGCATGCCCTCTGATATTAGACATTTCAACTCTGGGGAAATGATACTGTCTGTCTACTCTATCTAAGCCTCTCATAATCTTACAAACCTCTATTAGATCACTCCTAACTTCCGCTGCTCCTGAGAAAACAACGCCCTTTAACCCAGGAAGCATCCTGGTAAACCTCTTCTGCACCTCGAAAGCCTAGACATCCGTCCTACAATGGGGTGACCAGAACTGTGTGCAATATCCCAGATGCGGCCTAAATAGAGTTTTATAAAGCTGCAACACAACTTCCTGACCTTTGAGCTCAATGACTCAACTGAGAAAGGCAAGCTTGTCATGCGCCTTCTTAACCATCCTATGAACCAAGATCCTTCTGCTTGCCAACGCTGCTAAGGTCTTGCCTGTCTCTTTGCATTTATCTGGTTCGCAGAAGGAACGTCAAAAGAAAGGTGATAAGAATGTAAAATGTACTAACGCTGCAAGTGGTTGGTGCCAGTTAAGGGGAGCCTGAACAAGTACCTGAAGGAGAAAGGAATAAAGTATTGCACTGACTGATTTACATGAGGTAAGATGGGATAGGTTTGAAACTGGCTGGGTGGGCTGAATGGCCTATTTGTATCCTAATCATCCAATGACTTTGACTCTTAACCATCCACTGAAGTGGCCTAACAAGACAGTTAGTTAAAAGGGGAATAGGGGCAGGTAATAAATGCAGGCCGGAACAGGGCAGCCACAATTCATCAGAATCAGAATCAAATTAATGGTCACTGACATACGTCATGAAATTTGTTGTTTTGTGGCAGCAGCACAGTGCAAGACCTAAAAAAAATCACTTAAGGTTACAATAATAAATAAATAGTGTCATAAATGACTCATCATACACTTGCACTTGGGGATCTAGGCGACTAAACGGTCCGCTGAAGGTACTCAGGGGTTGAGCAGCATTTGTGTGGGGGGGGGGGGGAAGGCGGGTTGAAATCCTGCACTGTGTGTCCTGTTGCAGGGTTTCACCCTGAAATGTTGACAATTCCTTTCCCTCCCACGGACGCTGCTTCACCGGCTGAGCTCCTCCAGCAGATTGTTTGTTGCTCCAGATTCCAGCAGCTGCCATCTCTTACTTATTTATGATCATCATTTATTTCTGAAATTTGTCTTCTTATGCACATTGGTTGTTTATCTGTCTTTGCTTGTTTGTGAGTAGTTTTTCATTGATTCTATTTGTGTTTCTTTGTATCTACTGTGAATGCACACAAGAAAATGGATCTCAGGGTAGTAAATGGTGACATATACATCTGTACCCTGATAATAAATTTACGTTGAATTTTGACACCCTGTGGAAGAAGAATGAGCACTAATAGATTGCATTGCTTTATTTCCCCTCCAAAAACAAGAATTTCTTTACAAAAGAAGAACTGTTATGTTATGAAATGCAATGACATGCCATTTCAACGTACAGGCATCTGAGGAAAACATTAATATCAAAAGCATTGTTATAGTGGCATGACCAGAAGGATTTATGTATGTGTGGACATGGTAGACTGAGGTGGTAGAGTTAAGTTTACACAGAGGTTGCTTATAAATGGTAAGTCAACGCAATTAAGGTCTGAAACTGGTTGTAAAAGGTAAGCTGGCATGTCTGCAATTTCCTTGATGCTGTTTAGCATCAGAAGATTGCTGCTACTTTCAACAAATATTTGCCCTACGTTGTCTTCTCCATGCAAATAAACTCCATCAGATCACTTTCAGCAATGCCAATTCTAGCTAATCAAAAACAAACAGAACAGGAAAGGAACCCAATCCGTTCCAAACAAAATATGCCAACTTTACAACTTCTGATTCAATGTTTTTAATCTAATACTATTCGATCAAATCCAGCCTAATGTAAAACATGACTTGGTAGTTTCTCAAACAGATTTATTACATTAGCCTTGATAAATGTGACAGATGTGTACATGGGTGTAGTGACATATTTATGGTATATGTATTAACAGGCCCATATGTGGAAGTGTGTTGTTTCCACTTGTATTTTAATAAACAATATTTGTTAAGTGTGAATCTTCCTGTGATCAACCATTGGATACACCTCCCAGACAGAAGAGGAACGAAGCATTTAACCTTTCTGAGCAGCTAACATCTGTTGTTACTTCAGAAAATGGGTGCCACCACTATCTCAGAACCTGTAATAGAGTCTGCAAGAGAGAGTTATAGAGAGGGACAGAGCACGGAAACAAGCCCTATGGCCCATGGATCCATGCCAGCCACCGAGCAGCCATTTTTATACAAACTCAGTGTATTATCTCTTTTTCCATCAACTACCCCCAAGTTCCAATACTTATTGGCATGCCAGCTGCAATTTACAGTGGCAAATTAACGTACCAATCTGCCATCTTTGGGAACATCCCGAGGAAACACATGATCACAGGGAGGGCACCCAAACTCCCATATTCAGCACTGGACGTCAGGACTGCACCTGGGCTGCTGGAACTACTAGGCTGCAGTTCCATTAACTTCGCCACTGAGCTACCCTCATGTAGGAATAAATAAGCTAAAACCAAAATCCTCTCTTTTTAGAAGAAAATAATTGCCCAAATGAAATCTTCAGCAGTAATCCCCAGCCTGAGAATTATTTTTCCTCTTCCACTTTAATAGGTAAAAATTTGCTAGTTATGGTCTATATTAGTAGAAAATTCATGGCCCTTGTGTCTGTGAATGAAAGAATGAAATGTATGCATTTGTTATAAATCTGCCTCTTTAACAAACTATGTACTTCAAAAAGTTGTTCAAAACCATGAGAGATTAAGATGCAAAGAACTGTGAATATAGAAATATCATTCATCCCCTGGGCAACAGTGTATGATTTTGCCTGAGGAATAAATTCAATGCATTAAGAAATTTCATGGCACATATCTTAACACGTTTGATCTTTTGGTAACAAAATGGTGTGCTGAAAAATGTTAAACACAGCTCGCATTTATAATATATGAGCTGGGTAGTCTAACCATTATGGTAGTGATATAGGACAGTCAGAATGATGGAGCAGGAGCCCAGAAGTCTGAACTAATAATCCAGAGACACTAATTCAAATCCCATCATGGTAGCTGGGGAATTTGCAGAAATTTGAAATTACACCAATCAGCCCTTCATACATGCTCTGCCATTCAATGAAATAATGGCTGATCAGATTGTAACCTTAGTTTCACATCTCATCTACCTGCAGTGATCTTTCAACCCCTTGTTTATTTACTAAATGTGCCTCAAAAAAAATTCAAAACTGTGCTTCCATTGTCCTTTGAGGAAGAGCGTTCCAAAGATTGATGAATTGCTGAGAGAAAGCATTTCACCTCACTGCTCTCTTGAATAGGTAACCCTTTAGTTTTCAAACAATGAACCTTATTCCAGATTCTCTCCTAAGAGTAAATTTCCTCTTCAAATCCACCTTCTCAAGAACCCCCAGGATCATTTATGTTTCAATCAGATCCCTTCACTTAAATTCAGTTATATAATCTGTAATGAATAAAAAAAACCTCACACAGGAAAGAATTTGATTTCTCGTGGAAACATATTTTGGTTCACTGATGTTGTTTAGGGAAAGAATTTGCTATTCTTTCCCTCTCAACTGTATGTGATCCCAAAATGCAATGCAATTAACCCTTAAATATCCCTCCATGACAAAACACAAGAATAAAATTGGATTGGTTATTTCAGTTTGAGCTGGACACTGAGTTCAGATATGACAAGGGAACATGCAGACCGCACAACCCTGGTATCCTGGGGGTGGGAAGGGTGCTGTTTAAATTGGGAGAGCTGTCTAGAGAGTAGTTAAGTTGCAACCTCTCATAAAGCGAGATCAAACCTCTCTGTCAGTGTCCCAGACTCCTCTACCACCATGGTCACCAGGACAGATCCATCAGAGATGGTAACATAAAGTAAGAAGGGAGTGGCCCTGGGAGACCTTTCATGTTGACCTCAGCCTCCAGAAAGGGTCAAAGAATCAAATATAACAAGGACAATGAAACTCCTCCTTGACTCAGATGGTGAACCTACTCCTCCAGGTTAAACACCACTTGGAATTATCACTGCACAGAGTGTGCTTTGACTTCCCTTTCCATCACCAAGTATTGCTCAGATGAAACAGGCCTGAAGGGACTCCTGAAAGGAGTTGAGGAAAGATGGAGAATAGATTACAAGGAAAATAAGGGGTGGGGAGGGGTATGGGATGGTACTGATGTTCTCTAGAGCTGGCATAGATTAAATGGTCTCGTTGGTTGTAAGGAAAAATTATAATACCAGAAATATCTGAGGGCAGCTGTCAGACTCTGGGGTTGCAGAAGCAGTGAGAATCAACAGAAAGCAACTATCACTTGTGCTTGGTAAGTATATCTATCCCTGAATATTTTGGTGTAGCAATGATCACCTCAGATTCCGTGGAGACTAACTCGAGTCTTTGCACCAAGTTCAATTAAATGGCACCATCTCTGAGCTAAGTGAGACAGAGTCACAATGGACCCAGCATCACAAAACAGGGCATTTATGAGGTGCTATGGGATACTGTCTTTCACCACAACCTATAATCCCAAGGCCTGGCATATCCTGCATTGTACTGTTATCACCAAGTTAAGAGACCAGCCCAAGTTCGATAAAGAGAGTCTTCCAATACGTCAGGAGCAGCTCTGGGTGCACCTAAAAACGAAAGGCTAACAGTAGGGAGGTTACAACTCAGAAAGCAGTTGTACACTGAAAGAAAGAAAAAAACACGGAACGTAGATTCAGTGAGCTTCTTTGGTCTAATTCAGTTTCATTAAGGTGTTCTTACATCAAATTGTACTCAGCATCAACATTTCATTTGACCATTTAGAACCAATAAGAATGAAAAGTCCACATGAACATAACAATGAGCTGACATTGATTTACTGCAGTAAATTCGGGCAGTGTTCTGTTCTGAAGATGCACAATAATGGTTTTATCCCGAAAACTAACAATATTTGTTGCAATGTATGGTGTGGTGTAAATGTTTGCAGTGCAATTTTAGTGCATATTTTTAGATAAAATAATTTGCCAAAGAAATAATAATCGCAGTTGGAATCAGTGATAAGATGACTCTTTGACATCACTCAACTCTCCTGTTTACTGATCCAGTAAAATAATTTACCAGTTGACAGCATCCATTCATTTAGGAAAATGAAAAACTCTGCTAAACAAAAAAAAAATCTACAAATGTAGTGAGTTACTAATGCAGAAGATTTAGTTATCATAAACAGATAAGTCAGAGCTTGCAAGATGTAAACTGAACGTGTACCTCTGTAGAACCTCTTCATATCTCTCGTCACTGCAGAACAAATCACAGGCAGTGAAGTGGAGTCACTCTTATTACGTAGGGAAGGCTTTGACTGATTGCTTCCTGACCCAGAATCCCAAAATGAATCTTCTGACATTTTGCTTTCGTCATTACATTTGTCTGCATTTGCCTGTGGTCACGATCCTGAGAATCTGATATGAGGAGACAACTAGGAGTTGTCTCCCATCCATCATTTATTTTTTGCACCTATTTGGTTATTTTTGCACGTGTAAAATATTGCCAACCCCCCCTTCTATCACTGACACCAGTGATAAAACTGATCTGACAGAAGTAGAAATTTGCTTTTGTTTTCTTTCTTCTCTGGTTATTATTTTATTATCCCTTTTTTAAGCTGAACACCAGAATGTGCCATGTATGAATGTGTATTAAGAGTAGTTCTTAAGTCAATAACATAAGACCAAAAGACATAGGAGCAGAATTAGGCCATACAGCCATCGAATCTGCTCTGCCTTTCCAACATGGCTGATTTATTATCCCTCTCAAACCCATTCACTTGCCTTCTCTGCATAACACTTAATGCCCTGACTAATCAAGAACCTATCCACCCCCACTTTAAATACACTCAATGATTTGGCCTTCACAGCCACGTGTGGCAATGAAATCCACAGATTTATTACACTCTGGCTAAAGAAATTCCTCATTTCTGTTCTAAATGGACGTCCCTCTATTCTGAGGCTGTGTCATCTGGTCCTAGACTCCCCCACAATATGAAATAGCCTCTCCACATCCCCTCTGTCTAGGTCTTTCAATAAAATCCCCTCCTCATTTTTCTAAACTCCAGCGAGTACAGTCCAGAGCCACTAAACACTCCTTATACATTAATCCTTTCATTCCCAGAATCCTTCTTGTGAACCTCTTCTGGACCATCTCCAATGACTGCTCATATTTTCTTAGATAAGGGGCCCAAAACGGCTCACAATACTCCAAGTGTGATCTGACCAATGCCTTATAAAGCCTCACCATTACATCCTAGCCCTCTCGAATTTAATGCCAACATTGCATTTGCCTTCTTACCACCAAATTAACCTTTAGGGAATCCTGCACAGGGACTCTCAAGTCCCTTCGCAGCTCAGATTTTTGAATTTTCTCCCCATTTAGAAAAGAGTCTACACCTTTATTCCTTCTATCAAAGTGCATGACCAGACACTCCCCTACACTATATTCTATCTGCCACTTTTTTGCCCATTCTCCCAATCTGTCTAAGCCTTTCTGCATATTCCCTGCTTTCTCAACACAACCTGCTCCTCCATCAACCTTTGTATGATCTGCAAACTGGGCCACAAATCCATCAATTCCATCATTCAAATCATTAACATATAAGGTGAGAAGGAGCTGTCATAATATCGGCCGTTGTGGAACACCACTAGTCACCAGCCACCTACAAGAATAGGCCTCTTTATTTCCCACTCTTCGCCTCCTTCCAATCAGCCAATCTTCTATTCATGCTAGTATCTTTTCTGCAATACCATGTGCTCTTATCTTGTTAAGCAGCCTCATGTGTGGCACCTTGTTGAAGGCCTGAAAATCCAAGTAAACAAGATTACTTCAAGGTTACGATGAAATAAGGTGCCATTGATTGCAGCAAAGCAATCAAACAACATTTTTCATTGTGCCATAATTTCTTTAACTGCTGTCTATAAACCCTGTACTCAGCCTGGCTAAAGGCACCACAAATGCCACAGTGAATGAACTATTTTTTGATTTCTTTCACAAAAATTAAATGTATACACATTTTAGTTCAAATAAACCCTCATCAGAGTCCTTTGTGACTGGGTTTGATAAAAGCAGTTATGCTTGTGCCTGGAGTGTTTACAGTAACAGGTGAAAAAAAGATGACATTTGAATAATGAAGTTTGGAAGATGCTGACATCTCCATCGGTTAAAACCTCAAAAAGCCCTGCATGGATCATTAAAAAGATTCAGAGCCTATGTGCAGAGAAGGTTGTGTATGACATACATTCCTAAACTGGGCTGCTGGCCAGGAAAATAAGCATTAGAGATTTACAAAATTACCCTAAATGTTCAGGTGGCAGTGAGGGTAATATGTTTGCTACATAATGAAATAGCCAAAGGTACATTTCTTGGCAGAGTTATACCTCTTGGATGATACTGTGGGTATTTTATACTAAACTAGCAGATGGAGGATACCAGTTTGTATTAAATCCATCAGATCTACAAAATATACAAATTCAGCCCAGTTCTGTCTACTTCTGCCTTTCTGCTGCATTCATATTATTCATTCTTGTTTCATAAAGACATCTCACATGCAATACCATTCTGCAAGTCAACATGAAGTACATTATGTAGACATGGGACAGTACGGTGGTAGTAGTTATTGCTGCTACTTCGTGCCTCAGGGACTCAACTTTGATTTCAGACTGGGTGCTGTCAGTGCAAGACTGTGTGGCTTTGCTCCTCCTTCCTCCCACTTTGGAAAGACTTCGAAGGTTAACCCTCAGTGTTAGTTAACTGGAGAAAGGATCAAAGGTCACTTGACGGGCATGTGAAAGAGAGAAATTGCAGGGGTACAGGAGCAAGAGGACGGGGGAAAAAGGCAAGCAAGATTGCTCCACTGAGTCCTAGCATGGATCCAATGGACCAAATGGTCTTATTGTGTCACTATGTAAATAGAAGAAAGTCACCCATGGTTGAATGCTCTAAGCACAATAGCACAGTGGCTGCGTGCTGCACTTCAGTTCCACATTTTCACTGTATTAATGTCAATTTCAGAGTCAGGGGACAATGAGTTTATATAAACACATTTTGCGTGAATGAGGAAGGATGTCCACCCCAAATGTCTTTTTCTCTAATGCGAAAGCAGGTGCCACAAAGCCTAGATAAAAACAGAGAATTACTCAAATATTCAATAGGTTATACATTAACTTTTCGAGTCAATGGTTCCTTTATTTTGCAGGATCTCAGATCTCTTCATTGCCTCCAATCTGCTCTCCTGCCAGAATCCAGTATGTTTCAATGAAATTCTGGCTCCTGACATGACAGGGAAGCAGGAAAGGTGTGGAAACCTTGGAAAGTTTGATGGGGAACAGTACTGGGTAGACAGTCAGATATCAATATTCCCCACAGGGCTTCATCTAAATCTTTATTCAATTTTCACACTGAGAGCTGGCTAGCTGTCAGCCACAAAATCTCGTGGCTTTGAGCCACGATTGAGCAAAAGCCAAGGGTTGGTGAGAAAGAGGGAAGTGGGGAGCATAAACTTGGTTGATGGGGACATCGGACAAGTGAGTAGATCATGGGCCAGATAGACTAAGGATAGGATCAGTCTTTGGCTCCATTCCAGTTATGGGTCAGTCACTGGAGAGATTGGAGAGAGACTGGTTCAGACGGTCAGAGGGAGTGTTGCAGAATTATTGGTTGGGGGAATAGAGGTTTCTGACTGGAGCATGGATA
>JAUOBT010084785.1:0-14016 GCA_032362145.1 Hypanus berthalutzae
TATTTGTTAACATGTACATGCTCAAGGTTTTTAGTCCGTTTTACGTCCCCCTTACAATCGCCAGAATCCTTTACACTAGTGGATTCTGAAGCAAAGTATTTATTATCTACCTCTGCAGTCTGCTGAACTTCTATACACACTTTCCCACCGTCACACTTGATTCGCCCTGGTCTCTTACATCTTATCCACTTGTTCTTCACATACGTAAACAGGGTGCTGCGGTGCACCTGAGTCCGTACCTCCAAAGGCTTCTTATGTCCACGTTTAGTTCTCCTAATTTATTTCTAAAGCTCCTTCCTGCTAGTGTGTAATCTTCTAGATCTCTGTCATCAACTAGCCTTTTTAAATTTGGTAAGGCCTTCTTTTCTTCTTGGCTTCATTTCCAACAGCCGTTGTTGACCACGGTTCCGGTAGACTACTATCCTTTCCCTTTCTCATTAGAACATACCTATGCATAACGTCACGCGAATATCCCGTGGAAATTTGCCACAACACGTTCTTACATTTCTGAGAACACCTGATCTCAATTTATCCTTCCAGCTTCCTGCCTTAACCTCATATTTCTCCTTACTTCAACAAAATGCTAACTTATCTGTCCCTATCCCTCTCCAACCCTATGATAAAGCAGGTAGTGTGTGATCATTATGCCCTTTGGAGTTATGATGTTGTGCCCATTACAGAGATTTGGATAGCTCAGGGACAGAAATGGTTACTTCAAGTGCCGAATTTTAGATATTTCAGAAAAGACAGGAAGGGAGCCAAAACACGTGGGGTCGTAGCACTGCTGATCAGAGATAGTGACACATCTGCAGAAAAGGTTGTCCGTCCAATAATAGCTGGGATACCGAGTTGCAGATTGGGGAACAGATCCTGGAAAGGTGGAATAATGACAGGGGAGTCGCGATGGGAGATTTTAATTTCTCAAATATCGATTGGCCTCTCCCTAGAGCAAAGGGTGTAAATTGGATGGAGTTTTTAGGTGTTTTTTCAGGAAGGTTTCTTGACACAATATGTAGATAAGCCTACAAGAGGAGAGGCTGTACTTGATTTGGTGTTGGGAAATCAACCTGCTCAGGTGTCAGATCTCTCAGTGGGATAGCATTTTGGAGATCGTGATTATAATTCCACTTCCTTTACAATAGCATTAGAGAGAGACAGGAACAGACAATCAGAAAAGTGTTTAATTGTAGTAAGGACAATTATCAGACTATCAGGCAGGAACATGAAAGCTTAATTTGGAAACATATGTTCTCAGGGGAAAATACGGAAGAAATTTGGCAAATGTTCAGGGGATGAATTTGAGGAGCCAGGGAAGTAATGGTAGGGTACAGCCAATAGACAAATAAACTCAATGAGCGATTTCAAGAAGCACTTGTTAGATATTAGACAGTCTACGAATGCTGCCGGGCGGTGCGCAAAATTAGAACTGCACGTCCACAGTCAGTTACTCCATTACCAAGACAGTGTGGGATAGAAGTTAACATTACCTCAGTCTTGGTATGGAACTTTGCTACCTTTTGTTAGCTCGCACAAGCAGAGCAGCGTCCGCATCTTATCCTGTGACCTCCGTGGCCTCAATCTTCAGCTCGTCAAGCTTAGTAACAGCATTTAACTTCTTTCATAATAAAACAAACGAAACCTATCATAAGAACGTAAGGTTTCGGAGCAGAATTAGTGGCTGATCCATGGAACAATAGAACAGTACATCACAGAAACAGTCCTTTTAGCCCGTCATGGCCGTGCCGAACCATTTATCTGCCTAGTCCCAGGGTCCTACACCTGTCCCGTATCTCTCCATACATCTCTCATCCATGTACCTGTATAAGTCCTCAAAGTTAAAAGTGAGTCCGCATACACCACATCATCTGGCCGCTCATTCCACACTCTCACTACTGTCTGTGTGAGAAGCCCCCGCCCCATAATGTTCCCTTTAAACTTTTCCATCTTCAATTGAAATAATAGTAATAGGTATCCGTTAGTCACCTGAGACCATGGATTTGCGCCTTGGAAGGTTCCCAGGGCGCAGGCCTGGGCAGGGTTGTATTGGAGACCGGCAGTTGCCCAAGCTGCAAGCCTTCCCCTCTACACGCCAACGATGCTGTCCAAGGGAAGAGCATGAGGAGCCAAATAGCTGGCACCAGTGTCGTCGCAGAGCAATGTGTTGTTCAATGTCTTGCTCTCGGACACAACGCACTGCCTCAGCTGTGGCTAGGAAAAGTGACCTTCAGATCACTAGACTGATGCCTTATCTACAAGGCCAAGTGGCAACACCTTCACCATTAAACACCATTGATTGTTTTCTCCTCTAGCCTCAGTGTAGTAAGCCTGCTTGCATTCACTCTATCTATAATTCACTCTATCTATCATAATTGTATTTACCTCTATCAAAACTCCCCTCATTCTTCTACGCTCCAGGCAGAAATGTCCGAACCGATTCCACCTTTCTCTGTAACTCAGTTTCTCAAGTCCCAGTAACCTCCTTGTAAACCTTCTCTGCACTCTCTCAAGTTTATTAATATCCTTTATATAATTCGCTGACAAATACTGCACACAATACTCCAAATTCGGCCTCACCAATGCCTTATACAACCTCACCATAACATTCCAACTCTTATACTCAACTCTTTGATTTATAGCCAATATACTAACTGCTCTCTTTACTCCCCTATCTACCTTCGACGCCACCTTTAGGGAATTTTGTATCTGTATTCCCAGATCCGTCTGGTCTACTGCTCAGTACTCTATCATTTACCTTGAATGTTCTAGCTTGGTTTTCCCATTCCAAATTGCAATACCTGATAGTTGTCTGTATTGAACTCCACCTACCATTTCCCAGTCCATTTCCCCAGTTGGTCGAAATCCATCTACAAGCTTTCAAAATTTTCCTCACTGTCCACTACACCTCCAATCTTTGTATCATCTGTAAATTTGCTGATCCAATTTACCTTATCATGATCCAGATCAATGATATAGACGACAAAAAACAAGGGAGCCAGCAGTGATCCCTGTGGAGCACCACGTGTCACAGGCCTTCAGTCGGAGAACCAATCATCCACAACCACTCTCTGGCTTCTCCCATAGCGCCACTGTCGAATCCAGTTTACTACTTTCCAATGTAAACCGAGCAACTGAATCTTCCTAATGAACCTCCCGCTCTGGTCCTTGTCAAAGGCCTTACTGAAGTGCTTCTCAGTGGGCCACACTCTGACTCCCTCTCCGCGGCACCTCCTCCACTCCCTACTCTCGCTGCCTCGCTTCATCAGCTGCTCAGCTCGTGTTTATTGGTGCCGGTCTGATTTCGTTGTCATAACAGGCTTCCTCTGACAACGGTTGCTTTCCTTCCTGAACTCAGAGACGCAGAGGATCCTCGACGGAATGGACGAAAGCGAGACATACATGAATATGAAACCCATAAAAACCGGCTCACAGGCTCCTTCCCGAGGTGAGTGGGGCAGAAAGACGGAGGGGAGTGCGTTTCATTCTGACTCTGACTCCGAGAGCGTGTGATGGGCAGTGTAGATGGAAACTTCCTCTGCTTTTGAACTGGGCGGCCTGTAATGGCACAGTGGTGAGGTAACCTCACTCAGTGTTTGAGCCCAGGATTATGAGACGCTCACTGAGAGATTCACTCTGTGTCTGAACGCCGGCGTGTGTGATTGGATGGTGAGGAGCGAGATTCCCTCCGTGTCTGATCCCGAGTGTGAGCACTTGGCCGATGATGAGGGGGCCTCAGCTAATTTCTGAACCTGACTGTTTTGCTGAACCTCAGCTGAACGTTCTCTATCGTACGCGGAGCTTAAAGTCAAGACACTGTTTGTGCCCCAGATCCGTAAAGATGGAGGTCAGTTTAATCTTTGTTGCCTTGACTGTGTTCATACAATGTCTCCATTCCTGTCGAGAGACCTCAGGGCAAACTACATCCGACCCTCCTGATTCGCTGTTTGAGAATACGTCGGAGGGAGCGCGCAGGAGAGGCGACTAGGTAGGAGCAATGTGAAGGGGCGGGGGCGTTAGTGACCATGACGCGCTTCGGAAGGGTAGCTGAAGCGACTGGCATAGGAGGGCAGTTTGGAGGCAACGTCGTGGAGCGGGGTGCAGAGAGAGTGGTGTGGCAGGATTGAATGTCGTTGGGGGCAGCGTTGTGGGAGTGTCGTGGTGGGCGAGTTGGGGTGGATGGGTTACTGAGGGGGTGAGAGCTGAGCCGGCGATCGGATAGAGCGCTGTGGGATAGTAGGTGACTAAAGAGCGCCGTGGGTAGGGTGGTGTTTACAGAGGGCAATGAGAGATGGGTTGATGAGGGACTACTCTAACCTATGTTTTAATCCCCTCTTGCTCCTTCGCTCTCCTCTCCCTCCTCTCACTCTGAAAAAGCCTTATATTTTCTCGCTTCTCTCTCCCTTCACCCCTCACGCTCAAAATATTCTTTTTCCTCTCTTCTACTATCTCTCTTTCCCATCTCATCCTCTCTGACCTCTCTTGTATTCACTCTGTCTCTTGTCCCTCCTTGCCCCCGCCCTTTTCCTCTCACCATTCTACCCATGCTACTCTCTCTCTCGCTCTTCTCTAACTGCCCCTCCCCTCTATCTCCCTGCAACCTCTCTCTCTTCCCTACCTCCCACTCCCCCTGCCCTGCCTCTCACGCTATCTGTCCCACTATTCCCATCTCTCCCTTTCCCTCCATCTGTTCCTCCTCTCTTGCCTCCCTCTCGCCTGATTATTCTGTCCGCTAACTATCTCCTAGCATCTCTCTACCCCTTTTTACCCAATAACTCTTCACTCTGTCATTGTTCACCTTCATAATCCTCTCCCCTCTGTCACCGTCCCCGGGTCTCCCACTCTGGCTCTCACTTCTGCACTCTTTCCATCACTCTTTTTGTCTCTACTACCCTCTCTCCGCCATATCTCTCTACCCTGCACTTTCTACTCACTCACCCCTCTGTCTCACCTCTGATTCATACTCTCCGCGCTGACTGCATCACTCCCTTCATCTCACTTTATCCCCTCTCTCTTCCCTCTCTCTCCCTCGTTCTCTTTCACCCATTCTCTTCCATTTTCGCGCCCATCGCCCTTCTTCGACCACTGCTCTCTCAACCACTCCATCCATCCATTTCACTCTATCTGTCGTTGTACTCCCTGTCTCTCTCCCTTCATAGCTCTCGATGTTCCCCACACTCTCTCTCCACCTCTCTGTACTCTCTTCGGTTCCCTCTGCATCTCACTGTCCCCGATTCTCTGCCGCGCTCTCTCATCCTGGTCTATCTCTCTCTCGCAGACCATCAGACCTCCACCAACGCAAAGCTGAACATTCGGAAAGTCGAACGCCTCACCAATACAAAAGCAGGTCAGCGATGCAGCAACGACGTCATTCTAGAGGGCTCACATGTCAGACTCCGAAACTGCCAAGTCTTCAATGCATTTGTCTCCACCCGTTCCCTGGCAGCTCGTTCCACAGGCCGACCACTATCTCGGTAACAAACGGTGGGCAATCGGCTCACCGGTTGAATTTTATCTTCCCCTTTCTACTTGCACCAGTGCGCTCTGGTCCTCTATTGTCCAGGTCTAGGAAAAATAACTTCCATGTTGACTCGGTGGTGAAGAAGGCGAATGCAATGTTGGCATTCATTTCTAACGGAATAAAGTGTAGGAGAAGGGATGTGATGTTGAGGCTCTATAAGACACTAGTAAGATTTCACTTGGAGAACTGAGTGCAGTTTTGGGCTCCTTATTTAAGAAAGGATGTGCTGACAGTGTAGTGGTTTCAGAGAAGTTTCACTAGAATGGTTCTAGGAATGTGAATGTTAACATATGAGGAACGTTTGACGGATCTTGGACTGTACTCCTTGGAGTTTAGAAGAATGAGGGGGGACCTCATAGAAACATTTAAAATATTGAAAGACATGGACAGAGTGGATGTGGTAAAGTTGTTTCCCATGAGGGGGGGGGGTGAGTCTAGTGCGAGAGGGCAAGACGACGAGTGCAGGGCGCCCATTCAGAACAGAGAGGCGAAGATTTTTTTTTAGTCAGAGTGTGTTGAATCTCTGCAATTTGTTGCCACGGGCGGCAATGGAGGCCAAGTCATTGGGTGTATTTAAGGTACAGATTGATAAGTATCTGAGTAGTCACGGCATCAAAGGTTATGATGAGAAGACGGCGGGGATGGGACTCAAGGGGAGATTGGATCAGCTAATGATGAAATGGCGGAGCAGACTCGATGGGTCGAATGTCCGACTTCAGCACTTTTGTCTTCTGGTCTTTCCCCCTCTCTCACCTATCGCTACTTCTGTCCCTTTCTCACCCTCTGCCACATTTTTCTCCCCTCGCCCTACCCCTCTCTCCCTCTCTATTTCGATAACACTCTGCTTTTCTTACTCACACTTCACTCATTACCTCGGTCCCTCCCGTCCATCTCTATTGCCTGTCGTATTTCGCTCTTCGTTCTATCTCCCAATTCATATTTTCTCCCTCTCTCACTCTACTTCCCCATTTGCTACCTGTCCCTGGCCCTTCTATTTGTCTCTCACATTTTCTTACTTTCTCTCCCAGATGGACTGGACCCCACCTACTGTCAGTTGAACCTTCGCCACAATGGACTTCTCATCGCTAAGGATGAAGATCCTCCTATTGCGTCGGGACCAGGAGAAGTGCCCGTGACTGCGCAGGCAGGTCAGAGTTCACATTGATGACGCCATTCTGAAAGGGTCGCGTGCTATACGCACAAGTGATAACGCATCTGCAAGCACCATTTCTCTGGCAGTACGTTCCATAGACGGAGCCCCGTCTGATTAAAAAAAATATCACTTTGGTCCGCAGTTAAATCTCTTTCTGCTGTGACCTCTGAACAGTGCGCTCTTATCCTCGATTCTCCAAGTCGATAGAAAATGACTCTGCGCATTCATATTGTCTTGCCCCACATGGTTTGATAAACCTCTGTAAGGTTACCCATGAACTCCAAGGTATAAAATCCTAACCTGCCTGACCTATCTCCATAGCTCCGTCCCTAGTCTCGTCAATTTCCCCGTATAGCTCCCTCGCAATCTTTGCTTCTCAGTGGCATTTCTCCCACAGCAGGTGGACGAAGACTGAATACCAAGGGCACCCTAACCTTACGTCCTGCACAACTGCAAAGTGACCTCTCGACTCAGTGCCTTTATTGATAAATATGCAATATTTACTGGCCTATCGATCCTTGACCTCAATTTCTGGGAAACGTTTTCCCGTATCCCTGAGTCCATCTATTCCTTAACAATTTCCAGGGTTCATCTTCTTCTGTGAATGGCCGTCCGGGAGGCTGCAGTCTCCAAGACCCCCCATATCTGACACCGAGCACGTAAAACTGGCCTCACACACATACGTCCTACCTCGCCTCGTCCCGTTTGCCGCCTAGGCCCGTTGAGCCAAAGCCTTGTCACTTTGCTGCCTCTCACTCCTCTGCACGCTAGAAATGGCGGTCTTCTTTTAAAACCTTTCGCGCTCTGCTGGCTGACTTCACGCGCCTGTGCAGTATCGCCTCTCTTTCTCCTGAGTAGTGAAAATCTCACTCGCTCCGAAAATTCAGTAGTGCATTCGCGACCTTCTTGCTCCGAATAACGTGTCTACTGCTCTGCCCTCGTTAACCATCCTGGCTCCTCAGTCAGCTTGGCCTGTTCTTGTGGAACCTCGCTCATCTTTTCCGAAAACGATGCAGCTCGGCTTTCAGGGAAACTGCTCCGTCCATGAGCGGAGGGAAGTGCAGAGAGTCGTGGACAGAGCTCAGCATATCGAGAGTTTCAGCCTCACCTCCAAGGACACTCTCTGCACTCCGGCAGCGTCGCTAAAGCAGACAGCCTGATAAAGATCCTCACACATCCTGGATAAGTCTCCTTCCCTCCGTCACAGCAGCCCCTATCATTGCAAGATACGAAAGCACGTTTCACCAGGCTCAAAGACAATTTCTGCCCCGCTGTTATTGGACATTCGGATAGTCCACTATTCCGATTTGATGGACTGTTGTCCTCAAAGTTTACCTCGCCGTCGCCATTACGCCTTATTGTCTGCCTGAACCGCACTTTCTCTATGACTGTGACACTTTACTCTGTATTCTGCTACTGTTTCACCCTGTTCTACTCCAGCGCAGAGATCTGTATCTATGGCATTCCATTGGGACTCCCCTGTCTGTGACGTATCTGTCGCGGTGGTGAGGAGGGAGGACAGTGGGAGTGACGGTGAGGAGGGGGTACAGCATAAACTTTCAACCGCCAGCTCCCCTTTCTAACCTCACACTTTCGTCCTTTCCCTTTTCTCCCCTCCTTACCCTTCCCTCACCCCATCTCCTCTCTCCTCTCTCTGCCTCTCTCCCTTGCTCTATCACCCTGTCCGTCCAGCAAATTATTTCCACCACTGTCTCCCAATGTCCCCTTATCTTCGTTCTCTCTGCTCACTGCCCGAACCCCACCCGTTCTTGCCACCTCTGTCTTTTCTTAAAATTGCCGCTCCTCCCCCCTCCCTATACACCTCTGTGTCCCTTTCCCCGGCCCTCTCTCCCCTCGATTTTTCCTGCTTTGTCTCAAAAACTCTTCTCCCCAATTCTCTCCCACTGTTCTCCACACAGTCCCTTCACAAACACACTCTCATTCGCTGTCTCTCATTTTCACTCCGCTCTCACTGTTCCGACTTTCTGCTCTCTTCTCCAGCACACTATCCGCTCCCCTCCGTCTCTCAATCTCTCCCTTTTCTCACCTCCTTCTGTTTCCACATTGCTCTCGCATTTTCCAGCCCATTGCCCCATTGTTCTCTCACTGTGCCTGTCTGGCCCGATCACAGTCTCTCCTCCTCTCTCCTCTCCCACCAACACCATTTGTCTCGCTGTCTCTCATCCCCTCTCACCCTCGCTTACCCCCATCTCTCACTTCTGCTCTCTTCTCTCTCTCCGCGACTCTCTCCCTCATTCTCCAACCCTGTCTCATTCTCTCCCTGATCTGCCTGTCCGACTCTCTCCGCTAGATTGTCTGAACTCCATCTACTCAAAGCTGAACTTTTGGATAAAGGATCCCCTCATCGGTGAGAATGAAGGTCCTCCCATTGCCACGGGACCAGGAGGGATGACAACAACTGCACAAACAGGTCAGAGTTCACAGCAGTGACGCCGTTCTGGAATCATCAGGAGTAATTTGACAAAGATTTTCATATTTCTAATTCATCTCCGTGACCACTTCTCTGGGAGATCTTTCCACCTGCTGTCTGTGATGTATATAAACTTGTGCAAGATACCCTAAATGTTCAGTTGGTGGTGAAGAAAGTGAAAGAAATATTGACATTGACTTTGAGAGGCATGGAGTATAAGAGCAGGGATGTGATGTTGATGCAGTAAAAGGCACTCGTGAGACCAGACTTCGAATTGTTTTGGTCTCCTTATATATACTAACATTAGAGGGGGTTCAGCGAAGATCCACGAGAGTGATCCCGGGAATGAGAGGGTTGTTTAAGAGGGACATCTGACTGCTCTTGGGCTGTATTCCCTGGGTTCAGGGGAATGAGGGGGGATCTCATAGAAACTTTCCGGATTTTGAAAGACCTGAACATATTAATTATGGAAATGTTATTTCCCATGGTAAGGGATACTAGAATAAGAGGCCACTTCTTCAGGATCGGAGGACGTCCGTTTGGAACTGAGATGCGGAGAAATTACTTCAGTCAAAGGGTGGTAAATCTGTGGATTTATTTTACCCCGAACAGCTGTCGAAGGCAAGACATTGGGAGCATTTAAGGAAGGATAGATAGGCCGTTGATTAGCCAGCGTTTCAAAGAGTATGAGGAGAAGGCGGGGAGTGGAGAGGAGAGGAAGAATTAGATCTGTGCATGCTTGAATGACGAAGTCTCGATGGCCCGAATTGCCTTCTTCTGTTATATCATATGGTCGTATGGTGTCTCCCCAGCTGCGAATGAACAGGAGTCGAAAGTGAAGATCGGAAATAGACCGCACCGTCAGATCTGCCTACTCCGCCTAGTTACGTCCGCCCTAATCATGATCGTGGTCGGACTCACGATCCATGGTGAGTGGAACGGGCTCCGGGTGGAGTCAGACCGTAAATAAAGAGAGTGAAATAAATTGCTATTGGAAATCACCATAGAGACACCGACACACCTCTCGCCGTAACGCCGATGAAAAACTCATCACCATAACAGGGACACACGTCAAACCGTGATAGAAACACGACCTTTACCGTAACACAATCCAGAATCTTCCTGATACCGACACGCCATTCATCATAACATCATCAATCCTGTATGGTCACGACCTTCAACGAGACACTCCTGACCGCGACATGGACACGACCATTGCCGTGAAACAGACACACCCCTCTCTGTGCGACCAGCACTCCCCACACCATGACGCAGATACTACTCCCACCGTGACGGCACCAGGCACCTCACATTGACATTTCCCTCGTCTTGTCATCGAGATACACTTCATTTTGACACGGTCACCTCTCGACGGAGCACTGAATCACCGACACGTCACTCACAAAAACTCGAACATACCCCGCAAGACACTGACGCAGACCCCCAAGGTAACAACTACAATACCTTCACCGGGACATTGATATACCCCTCAGTGTGACACAGACACGCTCCTCAAAGTGGCGCCGACGCCTCTCACTGTGACACCCTTCACCGTGACTCTGACACAACACTCTCTGTGACCCTTTCGGTAGCTGACTCACGTGTCACTGTCAACGCTAAATATCCTTCACCAACTCTCACAGTATTACAGATTCGTCATTCTAAGGATAACTGCCAGCGAGACTACAGATCTGTCAACGAAACCAAGGCTCAAATCTGTGAATTGTTGACAAGCAGAAGAGGTGAGGCATCATCCCCCTCTTTCACCCGCTCCTCATCACAGGGCAGGCATGGAGAGAGGAAGCGCCACTCTGTGCTTAACATCGGGAGTGTGTGATGAGATGGTGTGGAGGATCATTCACTCTGTGTCTGACCCCGGGAGTGTGTGATGGGACTGTGTGGAGAGAGATTCACTCTGTGTCTGACCACGGGAGTGTGTGATGGGACGGTGTGGGGGGAGATTCACTCTGTGTCTGACCCCGGGAGTGTGTGATGGTACTGTGTGGAGGGAGATTCACTCTGTGTCTAACCCTGGGAATATCAGATGTTACGGTGTGGAGGGGGTTTCGACATGTGTTTGATCATAGGAGTGTGTGAAGGGACGGTGTGGACGGAGACTCATTCTGTGTCTAATCCAGCAGGTGTGTCATAAGGCGTTGTAGAGAGAGATTCCCTTTGTGTTAAACCCCGCGTGTGTGACAGGGCGGTGTGGAGGGATAATCACTCTGTCTCCTACACTGGAAGTGTGTGATAGGATCGTGTGTCGGGCACTTCTCCGTGTGACAGACACTGGGAGTGCGTGATGGGGCAGTGTGGAAGGAGCTGCTCTCTGTGTCTAACACCCGAAGTATGAATTAGGATGTAGTGGAGGGAGCTTCAGTCTGGTATGTACATACGTTCTGAGTGGCTGACACATACCTCTTCCTCTATCGAAAGTATTTCCAGACGCTTTGAAAGAGAGTTAGAAGAATGCTGCCTCGCCCCCTCGTCTTTTCTGAAAAATAGGACTCTCTCCACATCGTCCATAACATCCGCCGGTAGTCAGACACAGAATAGGGATCCATTCGCAACGGCCCATCACACATTCTCGGCGTCAGTTGTAGAGATGATCCCTCCGAACCAACCGATCACAGAGACTCTGCGGTTTAGAGACAGAGTGAATCTTCCTCTCCACTCCCCCATCAAATAGTCCAGTTGACAGAATTAATGAGAAATTCCCAAAACACTCTCCCAAGACAAATTCCCGGGATCAAAATGAGAGTCAAGATCTCAGAGCACAGTCCAAGCACATACAAAGAGCGTCAGACTCTGAGAGAAGTTCTTTCCACACCGTCCCATCGCAAACTCCCTAGGTCAGACACAGAGTGAGTCTCACTCCACCCCGTCCCATGACACACTCCCGGGTCAGACACAGAGTGAACCTCCCTCCACACCGTCCCATCACACACTCCGGGGGTCAGACACAGAGTGAACCTCCCTCCACACCGTCCCATCACACACTCACGGGGCAGACACAGAGTGAATCTCCCTCCACACTGTCCCATCACACACTCCCGGGATCAGACACAGAGTGAACCATCCTATCACACACTCCCGGGGTCAGACACAGAGTGAATCTCCCTCCGCACCGTCCCATCATACACTCCCGGGTTCTGACACAGAGTGAATCTCCCTCCACACCGTCCCACCACACACTCCCGGGGTCTGACTCAGAGTGAATCTCCCTCTACACCATTCCATCACACACTCCCAGGGTCAGACACAGAGTGAATCTCCCACCACATCGTCCCATCACACACTGCCGGGGTCAGTCACAGGGTCAAGCTCCTCGCACACCGTTGCTCATTTCCACCGGATATCGATCTCTCAGTTCTCAGCTTCTCTACGTCTCTGCGAGTACAGGCCGGTCGTGTGGTCTCAGGCCCTTTTCTTCCATTACTGCAAATTCACCCCGTCTCAGGGCTTTCTACGCACACACCCCCTTTCCCCACAGTTCTACCTCTGTTGTCAGACACACTAATTATCACTGATGCAGACATACTACTGGGACGCTGGAGTGCTGGTGATTGGTGAGAAGGGAGAGAGGGAGTGAGGGGCTGGTGGTGTACCGATTTTCTCTCTTTCTGAATCCGTTGCTCTGTTCTGGGACTGTGAGGCGGCAGATTCACTCTGTGTTTGACCCCTGGAGTGTTTGATGGGTCGGAGTAGAGGGAACGTCAGGCTGTGTCTGACCCCGGGAGTGTGTGGCATGTCGTTGCCTATGGACCTTCAGTGTTTGTCGGACTCTGGGACTGTGTGTGGGGATGATGTGAAGGGAGCATCTCTCCGAGTCTCACCACGGGAGAGTGAGATGGGACGGCGAGTAGGAAGCTTCTCTCTGTTTATGATCCCGGGGCTGTGTGAATGGGATGGTGTGGAGTGCGCTACATTGTGTGTCCGACCTCGGGAGTTTGAGATGGGTCTAAAGTTTTTTGTATGTGATGGGACTGTGCTTTGACTCTAATTCCGATTCCGGGAATCGGTTTTGGGAGAGTGTTTCGGGAATTTCTCTTTACGTCTGTCAACTGGACTATTTGATAGGAGGGTGCAGAGGGAGCTTCACTCTGTCTTTGAACCGCAAAGTCTCTGTGATAGGGTGATTCAGATCGATCTTATCTTTGCAACTAACGCCAGGAATGTGTGATGGGCCGGTGTGAAAGGATCCCCAGTATGTGTCTGACAACCGGCGGATGTAATGGACGGTGTGGAGAGAGATTCAATGTTCATTGATCCTATTTTCCAGAAAGGAAGACGGGGCGAGGCAGGAATGTTCTCACTCTTTTTCAAAGCGTCTTGAAATACATTCAAAAGAGGAAGAGGTAAGTGTGAGCCTCAAAGAACTTACGTACATACCAGACTTAAGCTCCCTTCAATCCATCCAGTTTCATACTTCGGTTGTTACACACACAGCGCAGCTCCCTCCAAACCGTCCCATCACACACTCTCGGTGTCTGTCACACTGGGACGCTCTCTGCACACGGTCCCAAAGCACAATTCCAGTGTCGGAGACAAAGTGATACTCCCTCCACACCACCCGTTCAGACATTCTGGGTCAGACACAAAGGGAAAAACCCTCTCCAGCGCCTTATCAGACAATTCCGGGTGCAGACACAGAGTGAATCTCCCTCTACACCGTCCCTTCACACATTACCAGGGACTGATTCAGAGGGAATCTCTGTCCACACCTTCCCTTCACACACTCCAAAGAACAGGTAGAGAGTAAATCTCCCTCCTACCGTCCCTACACACACTCCCGGGGTCAGACACAGAGAGAATCTCCCTCCACACCGTCCCAACACACACTCCCTGGGTCAGAAACATAGTGAATCTCCCTCACCACCGTCCCATCACAGACTCCCGGGGTCAGACACAGAGGGA
>JAUOBT010086359.1:0-13987 GCA_032362145.1 Hypanus berthalutzae
ATTGGGAGTAATTCGATAAAACTCTTGGAATTGTCCACTGGATCTATTTTGCTTCTCTTGAGATTGTTTAACTCTTTTTATAGGAAACTGGTCTCTAACGTCGTGTACAAGATGAACTCTTGTCAGTTTGAATGCACTGAATGCAAATCATCCAGGAAGAGTTCCTCTTGGGATCGGAATAAACACCGTTTTATCTGCGAGACGGTGGGAGCGGTCGTGTCCGTGACGGGTCTGGCTGAGTTAACACATACAGACAAGTTGGATAAACTCGGCAGATCGTGCAGCATTCGTTGAAAGTAGCAGTCAACGATTCCGGCCGAGACCTTTCGTCAGGACTCGTTACTGCTACTTTCAGCGGATGCTACCCGACTTGCTGAGTTCATCCAGCTTGTTTGTATGTGTTGAATGGACCACAGCATCTGCAGCATACTTCGTGTTCACAATCTATAATAAATATAGGCAGCATGGAGTAAATGAGGTGCTCGAGGTGTTGGCGGAGTTAACATCTCGCTGCAGCCTCTGGCCACCCTGGCCTTTGCCGGCTCCACAGCAGGCGGCGATGCGACTGGTCAGAGCGCCCTCCAGCGGATATCCACAAAAATGTGTTTGCGTTCAATAAGTGAGCAAATCGTCACACACTCCTGACGTCACAAGACTTCTCTGGCCAGCGAGTTATGGGTGGTGTCAACCCAAGTGCAGAGTCAGGTCTGTATTAACTCAGACCGAAAACAAACAAGACGGCAGTAACGATATCTAAAGTGTCAATCACAACACACAGTGCTGGACATGGATCTCCTCCGGTTGAGCACTGAGTGCTCAGCAGAAACACTTTCATTACAGACATTCCAGGAAGGAACGTACCAGGCCGAAATTGGCGGTCCGAGTGTTAAAGTGAAAGTGACAGCGAACATCAGTCCAAATGAGGCCACTCCAGAGCTTGACGATGAGTGCGAACCCTCCTCACCACCGACTCCATGGGCAATCCACCCGGTTGTTGGCAAAAGTCTCCAGTGGCCTACTCGGTGTCCTACCGGAACCCGATGACTTGCAGGGTTCACCCACCTGATGGATGATTCTTACGTCGGCTGCCGAGTCAGAGGTCACAGAAGAGAAGAGGGCGAACAGAGCCGAATGTGGTGCCCCCCTCCAACGTGTTGTTCAACTGCAACGTGACTTCTCAACTCATTTACTTAATCGACTACTCCCTCCTGACATCATAACAACGTCACCCCATACCTCCGCCAAATCCCTACTCCGTGACTTCCTCCCTCCTGTGCATGACTACCCGTCAGTTGTACCTACTTCTCCTCCTCTTCCCCTTCACCGTCTCAGTCAATCCCTCCTTCTGCATCACTGTCGGTTCAAGTCGCTCAGTCCCTTCTGATCACCCTTGTCCATTTCCATAACCCCCAGGCTCCTCTACACACCGCCAATCTCTGTCACCACCAGCAGTGCCTGCAACCTTCCCTGTCTCCGTCAGACCCTTCCTCCCCTTCGACCCTCTCGTCGTCAACCCCGTGTTCCCCGACGAGCAACTTCCCTACAGTCAGTCAGGACATCCTCTACATCACCTCCAACCCCTCTTTACGTCATACCTTCCCTTCTACTCTCCCAGTCTCCATTATCGCTCCGTCTACTGCAGCCCATTCGCCGTCTGTTATCCCTCCTTCCCCAACTCCTCTTCTCTCTGAAACGCTGCATCCCCATACAGCCTTCCACGTTTCCGTCATCCAGCTCCCTCATCAACACCGCTCCCTTTCTGTGTTAATATGGAAATGAGGGGAAGAGGGAGAGGTGACGCCTGGTCTTACACCAGCCCACCCCCACACCCTCCACCCGATATCGACCTCTTCCTACATTCATTTCCATTACCGCCATCTTCTTTTACACACCCCTTCTCCATCAAACCTCCATACCCTACACTCCTTCCCGCCCCCGTTAGCCCCTCCTTCCCCATCTCTTCACCACGTCTCCCTGACCCGTTCCATCCCCTACCCTATCCACTGCTCTATCAACCCTCTCGCTCCTCAACACTCCTCGGCTCATTTGGAATTCTGCGGGAGGAAGGGGGAGAGGTGAAGTCTGGGTCAACACCCAAACCCATCCACCGGATGTTGATCTCTCGGTTGTGATCCTGTCCACTGTTCTGTGTGGACAGGCCGGTCTTGCGGTTCCACAGCACTCTCTCCCAGTGATCATTATCTTAACACCACGTCCCTACTCCCTCCCCCTCAACCTCTTCCACACCGTCCGAACCCCCACTGCTTTGGTCAGACACAGAGTGAAGTTCCCTCTACACCGTCCCATGGCAAACCCCCCGGGTCAAATACGTGATGCTCCCTCGACACTGTCCGATCAGATTCTTTCTGGTACAGACACAGTGTGAATTCCCTGTTCCCCATCACTTCTCACACACACGATTGAGATACTGTTTAGCTCATCCGCAACTTCCCAGCTCAGAACCCGCACAATCACTTCACACACTACCCAGGTCAATAGGGGAGCGAAACGCCCTCCGTCCTCCACTCAGCCCTCTCAGCAATCCCCAGCACTCCGCCATTCCAGTCGTCTGGAATTCTGTCCCGGATACTGTGAGTGCGCGTGGCAGGATGTGGATTATTCAGCACGCCCGTGCTCCCAGTTTTAATCAGCGAATCCAAATCCCGGGCTGGTGTCCGTCCCTCTGCAACGGGATGATAGACTCCCTCATCCGGAAACCACAGTCGGTAGCAACGTTACCGAGCGACAGGTTGTGTTGAGGATGCCGGGGGTGGGGGTGGCCTGGTGTGGGGGGCTGCAGAAGCTCTCAGGCAGATTAGGAGAATGACAATAGACGTGGCAGATTGAATACAGTGCCGGGAGTCTTATGGTCATGCAATTTGAAAAAAAAAAATATCGATGAATATTTTCGAAAGGGAGGGATTTTGTTTTTAAACCAGGCAACCTGTTCATATTCTATACCTTCACAGGGTATATTGGGTCAATTTTGAGGCTGCCGAAGAATTCCTTCATAACATGTGTCTATACAAAGTTTGAACCGCAGATCTATTTAATATGTATAAATAGCATATCTGTCGTTAATAAATAGGTGATGAATATTTAATTAATTTTTCAGATATCTAAAATCCATTTCAATAGCTACGCGTCAAATTCGACCTGGAGCAGCCTCAATGTACAAATATTTGTAGCACCTGTAGAAAAGTATAAACCTTCAGGGTGCTTTTACTGTTGTCAAATCCCAAAACGGATCAAACGTGACCGGCACAGTATGTAAGGGTTAAAAACAATCTGCGGTTCAGAGCGATTTGGGAGACTTCGTGTAGCTTTCACAAAAGTGTAATCTGTAGCTTGAGCCGGTGGTGATGAAGGCTAAAGCGATGACAGCATTCATTTCGAGAGGACTGGGACGTAAAAGCAAGGACGTCATTTTCAGGCTTAATACGTCACTGTTGAGGTCACATTTGGAGTTTTGTGAGCAGGTCTCGACCGCTTATCTCACAGGGGATGTGAGACATTGGAGAGGGTTCATGGGAATGATAACGGGATTGGACGTGGTATTATAGGAGGAGTAATTTCCAGCTCCGGGAGACAGAACACCCACACACAGCGATTCAGGAACAGCTTCTTCCCCTGCGCCACCACATCTTTCAACACAGCAACACTAACTCGACATTTCTGCGGTGTTTATTAATATTTGCAAGTTACATTAATTGTACATCTTTGCTCTGTACTGATGCTTCAAAGAAAACAAATTCCAGGGGTTATAAGCTTCAGATAATAATTGAAATAGCGATTTCTGAGGAAAACATCCGATAGGGTGGACAGGACACTTGGCCCGCTGGTCTTCACCAGTCACACCGAGTACAGGAGTCGGGAGGTCACGTTGCCGTGGTACAAGACGTCGGTGAGACTGCCCTGCTTTAGGAAAAATGTCGGTGAACTGGATATATTGTCCAGGGAGTTCTACGGGGATATTGCGGGAACTCGGAGGACTGAGTTATGGTGGGAGGGAGGGAAGGTTGGGACTTTATACCCTGGACCGTAGTTATAACCTTATAGAGTTCCATAAACCCGAGAGGGGCACAGACAGTGGGAATGCGGACGGAATTTCACCCAGGGTTGGGTTGTCGAGAACCAGACGGCACAGGATTGATGTGAGAGAGAGTGGAAAGCTGAAAGAGAGGGAGAGATCAGTGAGACGGAAGGTTTAGAGAGAACGGGGAGGGGAGGTAGAGATTGCCTGGAGGAGTGAAGGGGAGAGAGGTGAAAGAGGAGTGCAGAGGGAGCAGAGAAAGCGCGGGTGGAGAACGTTCGAGGGAAATAGGGGAGCTGAGGGGTAGAGAGGAAGGTAGAGGGAGCGGGGAAGAGCGGTACGGCGGAAGAAGCGTGAACGAAGGGGATAGACGGCGAGAGGGGTTTGTCGGTATCAGGTGGGTAGAATATGATGGCGACAAATGGAGGAGATGTAGGAGGCAGGGGCAGAGAGTGTGCGGAGCGAATTTGAAAGTATTTAGGACTGAAGGGTAGAAAAGGAGAAAATTGGGTTAGTCACTTGATTCACGTCGCCTCCACTGGCTGTTGACAGAGACCCTGGATCTTTTCAGGAACATCCGGGAACAAAGGTGCCGACTTCTCGCAGATGAAACGCCGATGAACACCATCACAATTGTACCTGCTTCCGCACTGAATGCATTCGAGCGTTCCAGAGGACAGCTTGTACAGGATACTCCAGCCCACAGTCCTATCCAGGAGGGTTAAACAATGTCAATAGAGACAAAACAGCTTCAGTAGAGGACCCGAGCGGAGTCCGTCCCCAAGCTGATCCCATGAATTCGATCTCTCCTATTTGCCTGTGTGAGTCCCCAAAGGCATCCCAGTGAACCGCTCTCCCCACACCGGCCCGTCTCAGTACCCAGGCCGACACCACGGTCCCAATGTTTTCCCACAATCCTGTGTCAGTCCCAAACTAATCGTACTGAACCAATATCTCCGCAGATCCCCATGCCCCCAAATTAATCCCACCGAACCGCTTCCCCGTTACAGTCCCCTTTCAGTCCCCAAACTCATCCTACTCAACCACTCTCTCCCCACAGCCCCAAGTCGGTACCCAGAAAAATACCACGGTCCCAATGTCTCCCATAATCCTGTGTCAGTCCGCATACGAATCGAACAGGACCACTCTTCCCCTCCCTGATCTGTTTCAGTCCCCGAACATACCCCAATCTCCCACCGTCACACCACAGAGTTATGTCTGTCGGAAATGAATCCCTCTGTTCCACACTCTTCCCTCAGCCCTGTGTGGTTCCAGGTTCATCCCGTTGCCCCTTCCTCTACCCAGAGCTTCGTGTCTGTCTCCTGACATATCCCACAACTCCGCGCTCTCCCCATAGCCTCAGGTCCACCTCCCGACTTTTACCACTGGCACCTTCTCTCCCACATCCTTGCCTCAGTTCGCAAAATAATTCCGTTAAACAAACTGTGTGCCATCGCCCTGTATCGGTCTCTAAATTAATCCAGTTTTCCGACTCTCGGCCCTCAGATCCATGTCATTCACCAAACTAATCCCACCGTTGTTCCTTTTCTTCACAGACCGGCGACTATCTTCAAAATAATCCCACTTCACCACGCTGTCCTCACCCACATGCGTCAGCACCAAAATAATCCCTGTCACTGATCTCTCCCCACTGTCCTCTGGCAGTTTTCGAAATATTCCCACTGCCCTGTCCTTCCCTGACAGACACGGGTCGGCCCCACGATGTTCCCATTGCACCACGCTTCCCGTTACCCACGTATAGTCTACAAACAGTTCTCAATGCCCCTCCATTTCCAGCAAAACTAGTTCAGTCCGTAAACTAATCCCATTTTCTCCCGTCAGGACTATATCAATAACCAATCTTCACCCCACAGATTAGTGATAATCTCACCCGTATTCGCATTTTTCAATCCAGTGAGCAAGGTTGTTGTCCAGAAGAGTGTGGAATACAAAGAGCTGAAAGTTAAATTTACTTTATTATTGCCAAGAATTGAAAACTATCGACGTACCTTCCTTCTATTGCTTATATCCGGGAGTGTGTGATGGGACGGTGTGGAAGGAGATTCACTCTGTGTCTGACCCCGGGAGAGTGTGATGTGACGGTGTGGCGGGAGATTCACTCTGTGTCTGACCACGGGAGTGTGTGATGGGACGGTGTGGAGGGAGATTCACTCTTTGGCTGACCCCGGGAGTGTGTGTTGGGACGGTGTGGAGGGAGATTCACTCTCTGTCTGACCCCAGGACTTTTTGATGGGACGGTGTGGAGGGAGATTCACTGTTTTTCTGACCCCGAGAGTGTGTGATTGGACGGTGTGGAGGGACATTTACTCTGTTTCTGACCCCAGGATTGTCTGATGATTCCTGTGTTATTGCGGGATATTCTCGAGCTGTGACACATACCGCTTCATCGCTTGAATTGATTTCCAGCAGCGTTGAATGACGGTTTGAACATTCTTGCTTTGCTTTTTGGAAAGATGTTTCAATCGTGCATACGTAATAACACCGTCCTTTATTTGTGACCCAGTCCTTGGAACACGTTTGCTCTGAAAGTTAGGGACACAGTACAGTGAGACAAAGAGTGAATCTCCCTTCACACCTCCCAACACACAGAGTGAAATTCCCTCCACGCACTCTTGAGGTCAGGCACAGATTGAATATCCCTCCGTAACGTCTCATCATAAATTACCAAGGATCAGACACAGTGAGTTTCTCTCCACGCCATTCATCACACACTCCCGTGCTCAAGACACAGAGTGAATAGAACATAGAACAATATGAACAGTCCAGGCCCTGTGGCCCACAATGTTGTGCCGACAATTAAACCCTTCCATATATCCCCCTACCTTAATTTCCTCCATATACCTGTCTCGTTGACTCGTATATTTCACGAGTATATTTGTCTCTACCACTGACTCAGGCAGAGCATTCCACACACCAGCCACACTCTGAGTGAAAAGCCTAACTCTTATGTTCCTCTTGACCTTCCTGCCCCTTACCTTAAAGCCATGTCCTCTTGTACTGATCAGTGGTGCCCTGGAGAAGAGGCGCTGGCTATCTACTCTACACATTCCTCTTATTCTCTTATACACCTCCGACATGTCTCCTCTCATCCTCTTTCTCTCTTTCTCTCTTTCTAAAGCCCGAGCTGCCTTAATCTCTGATCATAATCCAACACTTTTTAAACCAGGCAGCATCCTGGTAAATCTCCTCTGTACTCTTTCCAATGCTTCCGCATCATTTCTATAGTGAGGTGACCAGAACTGGGCACAGTACTCCAACTGTGGCCTAACCAGACTTTTCTAGAGCTGCATCATTACCTCGCGACTCATATACAGAGAACATTGAATAGTCCAGTACATTACAGGCCCTTCGACCCACAATGTTATGCCGACCCTCAGACCTTTCATCCCATATAACCCACCCACCTGAAATTCCTCCATATACTTGTCAAGTAGTCTCTTCAGCTTAACTAGTGTGTCTTCCTCCACCACTGACTCAGGCAGTGCATTCCCGCACCAACCACTCTCTCAGTGAAATACCTTCCTCTAATATCCCCGGGAACTTTCTTCCCCTTACCTTAAAGCCATGTCCTCTCATGTTGCGCAGTGGTGCCCTGGGGAATCGGTACTGGCTGTCCACTCTATCTATTCCACTTAATATCTTGTATACCTCTATCATGTCGCCTCTCCAGGCACGCGTCACCGTTCCCTGTGTCAGAAACACACGACCCCAAACCCAAAACATCTCACCCATCCCCCCCTTCCCGCCATAACTACTCATCACACGGACATTGTGCCAAACACAGAATCCCATCATACATACACGGGGTGAGACACAGATTTAAGATCCCTGCACCGTCCGATCGCACACGAACACGGTCAGACGCAGATTGAATCTCTCCCTCCACGGACCCATCACACAATCCAGGCGTCAGACGTGGAGTGAAGCTCCGTGCACACTGCCTTTTATAAAAGCCCGGGGTCAGACGTGGACTGAAGCTTCGGCCTACGTTGTCCCATCGCACTCTCCTGGATTCACTGACAGAGGGAAATTCCCTCCATGACATACCATCAAAGTCTCAGGGTCAAATAGAGAGAGAGTCATCCTCCATCCCACATCTTCACACACTCCCGATGTCAAGCACAGAGTGACTCTTCCTCTCTCTATGCCTGTCCTGTGATGAGGAGCGGGTGAAAGAGGGAGATGATGTCTCACCTCTTCTGCTGGTCAACAATTCACATATTTGAGCCTTGGTTTCGTTGACAGATCTGTACTTCGTTTCCATCTCAGTGAACTGGTGACGGAGATCGTTATTCATTCGTTTAAGATCGGACAGATTAGAGTTTCGGTGACATGTTTCGTAAGAATGACGAATCTGTGACACTGAGAGAGATAGTGAGGGATGTTTAGCGTTTACAGTGACACGTGAGTCAACGTCACGCTACCGAACGGGTCACAGAGCGTGTTGCGTCAGTGTCACGGTGAAAGGTGTCACAGTGAAGGATGTGCTGATGGCACAGTGAGAGGCGTCGGAAACACATTGACGGGCGTGTCTGTGTCACGCTAGGGGGTATATCAATGTCCAGGGAAGGTGTTCTTGTTTCCAAAGGGGTCTGCGTCGATTTCGTGTGGGGAATGTCCGAGTTTCCGTGAGGAACGTGCGGTGTCTCTGTGATAGGAGATTCTGTGCCCCGAGTTGTTCTGCATCATAATGAAGTGTATCTCATTGTCACGGCTCGGGAAATGTCAGGGTGAGGGGGCTTGTGGTCTCACGGTGGGTGGAGTATCTGTGCCATGGTGTGGGGTGCGCTGGTTTCACAGAGCAGGGTATGTCTCTGTCACGGTGAGAGACATGTCATGGCCACGCTGTGTGTGCGATGGTCACGCTGAGGTGTGCATTGGTTTCACGGAGAGGACTACGTCGGTGTCATTGTGAATTTAGGTGTCTGCATCACGGTAAGGGGTTTGCCTGCGTCAGGGTGAGTTGCGTGTAATTGTCTCAGTGATCTGTGCATCGGCGTTAAGTTGAGGAGCGATACTGTCACGGTAAGGGGTGTTACAGTGACGTCTGAGTCTTTTTCACGATGCGGTGCGGAGGGGATCACATTGAGGAGCGTGAAGGTGTCACGGTTTCGGCAAATTCAGCGTCACGGTGAAGAACGTGTCGGTGTCATTCTGAGGTGTGTTTTGGTGTTGCCTTGATGAGTTTATCAGTAACACGGTCAGGGTCGTGTCGATGTTACTGAAGGGTATCATGCGGTCAAAGAGACAGCCATGCGCGTGTCACTACGATGGTCGTGTCAGTGTCGTGCGTAGGAGTGTATCTGTGTCTCTTTGAAGGTCGTGACCGTAATCCGGTAAGAGGATTATTGATGTTATGGTGAATGGCGTGTCGGAGTCAGTTTGAGTCTTGAGTGTATTACGGTAAAGACCGTGTTTTTATCACGGTCAGGGGAGTGACCGTGTTATAGACGATAGAGCGTAGAATTGTACATAACAGAACAGGAATTTCGGCCCACAATGTTATGCCGACCCGTAAACCCTGCCTCTCATAAAACTACCCACATACCTGTCCAGCATCCTCTTAAATTTCACTGATGAATCTGCCTCCATTACTGAGTCAGGCAGAGCATTCCACGCACGAACCACACTCTGAGTAAAAAGAACTTTCTCTAATATCCCGCTTCTACTTCCTACCCCTTACCTTAAAGCCAGATCCTGTTGTATACAGCAGTGGTATCCTGGGGAAGAGGCGCTGGCTGTCCACTCTACCTATTCCTCTTAATATCTTGTATACCCCTAATATGTCTCCTCTCATCCTCCTTCTCTCCAAAGAGTAAAGCCCTAGCCCCCTTAATCTCTGATCAGAATTCAGACTCTCTAAACCAGGCAGCATCCTGGTAAATCTCCTCTGTACCCTATCCAATGCTTCCACATCCTTCCTATAGTGTGGCGATCAGAACCGTACACAGTACTCCAAGTGTGGCCTAACTTGAGTTTTATAGAGCTATAGCATTACCTCACTTAATGATGATGTTGGCGAGGAAAACCGACCAGGCGTGAACCACGGTGGCAGGGCCTCCGGCATTGAGTGTGAACCTCTGGTGCAGGAGGATGGGACGGAAAAGAGGAGAGCTGTCGTCATTGGAGACTCTATATTCAGGGGAGCAGAGAGGAGATTTTGTGGATGTGAGAAGGAAACCCGCATGGTTTGTTGCCTCCCGGGTTCCAGGATCGGGGATGAATCAGACCGGGTGCATGACATTCTGGTATGAGAGGGAAAACAACCAGAAGTCATGATACATGTAGGTACCAACGACATAGGCTGAAAGAGTTATGAGGTCCAGAAGTGTGTGTTTCGGGAACTACGCAGAAGGCTGAAGAACAGGACCTCAATGGTGGCGTTCTCAGGATGGCTGCCAGTGCTACGTGATAGCGATGGTAAGAATTGGAGCAGATGGTTGCTGAATGCGTGGCTGAGGAACTGGTGCAGGGTGCAGGGATTTAGATTTTTGGATCATTGAGATCTCTTCTGGGGAAGCTGGGACGTGTACAGATTGTATGGGTTGCACCTGAACACGAGGGCTAGCAATGTCCTTGAAAGTATGTTTGCCTGCATGGTTCGGGAGGGTTTAGACTAACTTGCAAGGGGGATGAGACCCTGAGCAACAGAACAGTGTTGTTGTTGAAGTGCATGGAGATCTAAAATATAGAGAGGCATTGAGGAAAGAGAAGAGGAATAATGTGAAAAAAAGATAGTAACGTAGAAGGTCTAAAGTGTGTGTACTTCAATGCAAGAAGCATCAGGAACAAAGGTGATGAACTGAGAGCTTGGAAACATACATGGAATTTTGATGTAGTGGCCGTTACGGAGACTTGGCTGGCACCAGGGCAGGAATGGATTCTCAATATTCCTGGACCTCAGTGTTTTAAAAGGGAAAGAGAGGTGGGAAAGGGGCAGAGGGGTGGCATTACTGGGCAGGGATACTATTACAGCTACGGAAAGGGTGGGTAATGTAGCAGGTTCCTCTGTTGAGTCAGTAGGGGTGGAAGCCAGGAAAAGGAAGGGAGAAGGGAGCCGTTACTGTACTGGGGGTATTCTACTGGCAGCATCAGAGGTACAGAGGAACAGATTGGAAGGTAGATTTTGAAAAGTTGCAAAAATAACAGGGTTGTTATCATAGGTGACTTCAACTTCCCTAATATTGATGGGCACGTGTTTAGTTTCAAGGGCTTAGATGGGGCAGAGATTGTTAAGTGTGGCCAGGACGGATTCCTGTCACAGTATATTGACATGCCGGCTAGGGGGTTGCCATGCTAGATCTAGTATTAGGTAACGAACCGGGTCAGGACACAGATCATTCAGTGAGTGAGCATCTGGGGGACAGTGATCACCGCTCCCTGGCCTTTAGCATTATCATGGAAAAGGATAGAATCAGATAGGACAGGAAATTTTGTAATTGGGGAAGGGGAAATTATGCGGCTATAAGCCTAGAATATGCGGGTGTGAATAGGGATGATGTTTTTGCAGGGAAATGTACTTTGAATATCTTGCAGGACGTTAGGGATAAACTTGTCCCGGTGCAGAAGATAAAGAATGATAGGGAGAAGGAACCATGGGTGATAAGTGAAGTAGAAAATCTCGTCAGGTGGAAGAAGGCAGCATACATGAGGTTTAGGAAGCAAAGATTATATGGATCCATTGAGGAATACAGGGTAGCAAGAAAGAAGCTTAAGAAGGGGCTGAGAAGAGCAAGAAGGGGTAAGGAGAAAGCCCTGGCGAGTAGCGTAAAGGAAAACCCCAAGGCATTCTTCAATTATGTGAAGAACAAAAGGATGAGAAGAGTAATGGTAAGACCAATTAGAGATAAAAGTGGAAGATGTTCCTGGAGGACGTGGAGGTGAGCGAGGTCCACAATGAACACTTCTCTTCGGTATTCATCAAGGAGAGAGAATTTGATGACGGATAATATGAGTGAGGTTGATATTCTGGAGCATATTCATATTAAGGTAGAGAAGGTGTTGTGGTTGTTGAAATGCATTAGGTCGGAAAAGTCCCCGGGGCCTGACGGAATATCCCACGAGGCGAAGGAAGAGATTGCCAAGCATCTGGCTAGGATCTTTCTGTCCTCGTTGTCCACTGGAAAGGTACCAGAGGATTGGAGGGAGGCGAATGTTGTCCCCTTGTTGAAAAAGGTTAGTAGGGATAGCGATAGGGTAGTAGGAATATAAAAGACTGCTTAGGCCACTCTTGGAGTACTGTGTCCAGTTCTGGTCACCTCACTATAGGAAAGATCTGGAAGCACTGGAATGGATACAGAGGAGATTAACCAGGATGCTGCATGGTTTAGCGTGTATGGATTATGATCAGAGATTAACGGAGCTAGGGCATTACTCTTTCGAGAGAAGGAGGATGAGAGGAGACATGACAGAGGTGTACAAGATATTAAGAGGAATAGATAGAGTGGATAGTTATAATTATCTTAATTATAGAAAGTGAGCCTTACGGCTGTGGTGGGAAAGCTGTAGGAAAAGATTTTTAGAAATAGGATCTATGGGTATATAGAGAATCATGGTCTGTTCAGGAACAGTCAGCATGGCTTTGTGAAGGACAGATCGTGTCTAACAAGCCTGATAGAGTTCTTTGAGTTGGTGACCAGGCATATCGATGAGAGTAGTGCAGTGGATGTGATCCACATGGATTTTAGTACTGTATTTGACAAGGGTCCACAAGGTAGGCGTATTCAGAATGTCAGAAGGCATGGGATCCATGGATGTTTGTCGGGTGGATTCAGAATTGAGTTGCCTGCAGAAGGCAGAGGGCCCTGATGGAGGGAGTACATTCAGAATGGAGGGTTGTAATTAGTGGTGTCCCACAAGGATCTGTTCTGGGACCTTTAATTTGCGTGAATTTTATTAACGACTTGGATATGGTGGTAGAAGTGTGGGTTGACCAGTTTGCAGACGACACAATGCTTGGTCGTGTTGTCGACAGTGTAGGGGATTGTCGATGTTAAGGGGCCGGAAGTTCAAGGGGGATGTTAGAGGAAGGTTTTTCACTCAGAGAGTGTTTGGTGCGTGGAATGCATTGCCTGAGTCAGTGGTGGAGGCAGATCCAAGAAAGAAGTTTAAGAGACTACTATTCAGGTATATGGAGGTATTTAAGGTGGGGGTTATATGGATTAAGGGTCGGCACAACGTTGTGGGTTGAAGGGCCTGCATTGTGCTGTACTATTCTCTGTTCTAAGTTCTCACAACTCTTAAGCTCTATCCCTCGACTTTTGAATGTTAATGCCACATAAGCTTTCTTAAGTATCCTATCTACCTGTGAGGCAATTTTTAGGGATCTGTGGACATGTACATCCAGATCCTTCTGCTCCTCCACACTACCATGTGTCCTGCCATTTACATTTTACACTGCCTTGGAGATTGTCCTTACAAAGTGTATCACCTCACACTTCTTCGGTTTGAACACCAACTGCTACTTCGCAGCCAACTTCTGCATCCAATCAATGTCTCTCTGCAATTTTCCACAATCCTCTAAATTATCTACAACACCACCAAACTCTGTGTCGTCTGCAAACTTGACAATCCACCCTTAAACCCCCACATCCCGGTCGATAATGAAAATCACGAAATGTAGAGGCCCCAGAACAGATCTTTGATGGACACCACTGGTCACAACCTTCCAATCTGAATGTACTCCCTGTACCACAACACTGTTTTCTGCAGAAAAATATATACCGCATTCATCTGGCCAAATGTCCCTGTATCCGATGCCTTCTGATTTTAAGAATTAGCCTACAGTGTGGAACCTTGTCAAACGCCTTACTAACCGCCATCTATATCATATCGACCACACTGCTCTCATCTGTAGGTTTGGTCAACTACTCAAGTTAATCTATCAGGCTTGTTAGACACGATCTGTCTTTCATAAAGCCATGCAGACGGTCC
>JAUOBT010086501.1:0-10408 GCA_032362145.1 Hypanus berthalutzae
CATCAGGCTCAAGGATCGCATTGACATTGAAGCTGTTGTACAGCGCACAGGTACTGTGTAAGCTAGGTTTAAAGAACAATAAAAATTTAAGCCAGAATAATTTTTCTCATGTTAGCATATGATAGACATGTTTTTATACTATCGGGGCGCCAGAAAGTATATTGTGCCCAAGAGGGGCATTGGCAAGTATGAAAGTGCTTTAGGGGGACATTGGTTTAAAAAAAAAGGTTAGGAAATACTGGTCTACATGAACTTAAGCAAGGCCTTTGACAAGGTCCTACATGGTAGACTGGTCCATAAGGTTAGAACATATGGGATCCAGAGTGAACTAGACAACACAGATAGAAAATGGTATAGAAAATTGTTTTTCAAACTAGAGGCCTGTGACTAATGATGCTCTGCAGGGAATGATCTTGAGTCCTTTGTGGTTTATCATGTATACTAATGATTCACATGACAAAGGTGATGGTACGATTAGCAAGTTTGCATATGACAACAAAATTAGT
This sequence comes from Hypanus berthalutzae, assembly GCA_032362145.1. Taxonomy (NCBI): domain Eukaryota; kingdom Metazoa; phylum Chordata; class Chondrichthyes; order Myliobatiformes; family Dasyatidae; genus Hypanus; species Hypanus berthalutzae. The sequence continues at coordinate 507 of JAUOBT010086501.1, forward strand.
GGTATAGTGGACAATGAAGGAGTTTAGCTGGATATAGATTAACTGGGAGCTACAGGAATGGAAGCTGGAATATAACTGAGAAGTGTAAATTGCTGCATTTTGGGGAGTTAAACTAGGTCAGGATGCATACAGTGAATATCAGTGCCTTGGGGACCGTTGTTGATCAGCTGACAGCTTGGGATACAGGTACATAGTTCAAAGTAAATTTGTTAACAAAGTACATGCATGCCACCATATACAACCCTGAGATTCATTTTCTTGTGGGCATACTCAATAAATCCATAATAGAATAATCTCCATAATAGAATCAAGGAAAAATCACACTAACTCGGCACTCAACCAGTGTGCAAAAGACAACAAACTGTGCAAATACAAAAAGAAATAAATAATAATAAATAATTACTAAATATTGAGAACATGCGATGATGAGTCCTTGAAAGAGAATCCTCAAGTTGTGAGAACAGTTCAGTGATGGGGCAAATAAAATTGAGATAAGTCATCCCCTTTGGTTCAAGAGCCTGACAGTAGAGGGGTAACAACTGTTCCTGAACTGGTGGTGTGAGTCCTGAGGTTCCTGTACCTTCTACCTGATGGCAGCACTGAGAAGAGAGCATATCCTGGGCGGTGGAGTTCCTTGATGATGGACTGGGTAGTATCCAGTGCTTTTTGTAGGATTTTCCATTCAAGAGCATTGGTGTTTCCATACTAGGCTATGTTGCAACTGGTCAATATACTCTCCACCACACATCTTTTGAAGTTTGTCAAAGTTTTAGAATCTTTACAAACTCCAAAGGAAGGAGAGGCTTCGCTGTTTTCTCCTCGTAATTGCACTTACGCACTAGGTCCAGGACATATCCTTACCAAAATGATAAAACTTGGGAATTTAAAGTACCTGACCCTCTCCATCTTTGATCCTCTGAGAAGGACCTCTGGTCTCCTCCTCCTGATATCAATAAGCAGTTCCTTGGCCTTGCTGACATTGAGTAAGAGGTTCCCCAATTGTGGATTATGTTGAGCGTGCCTTCATCAGCTGAGACAGTGAGTGCAAGAGTTGGGATCTTAAGTTGTGCTTGTATGAAGTATTGGTTAGGTCAGAGTAATGCATGCAGTTCTGGTGTCCACACTATAGAAAGGACATGATAAAGCTAGAGGCAGGCACAGAAAACATTCATAAGGATGTTTCAGGTTGAAGGGTTTGAGTTATAAGGGGAGAGTGGATAGACCATGTGTTTTCTCCCTTGGGGTAAAGGAGGCCAAGGGGTGACATTATAAAGGTATACTGATAAGGTACAGAACCTGTGTTTCTAATGGTAAAGGTGTCTAAAATGAGAGAGCACAGATACAAGGTGAAAGAGGTTTGAAAGGGGTTAATTTTCAGTGCTTTATACCCATCAAATGGTTCCTTTCTAAAAGTCAAAGCTTTGGCTTTACTCTTCTCCTAATGGGAACATGTCAGCACTAAACTCTATCTTACTTTTAAAGGACTCCCACACTTAGGTAGATATACTTGAAAGTAACTAACTGCCCAGTCTACATTTACCAGGTCCCAGCACTTGTCACTGGAGCACAACAAGGGAATCAGAAACTAGCTTGCACTCTGTGGGGAGCAAATTCAAAACTAATCATCTACAGGAATGACATTCTGGTGAAAAAATAGATATTATATGGGGGAACTCCCTGAGGAGATGGTAAAAGCACCAAGGATTGATTAGAACTGATGTGTATAAAAGCAATCAGAACATAATGTTCTGGGATACAATTTATGAGCAAGCTGTGGCAGATTTAATATTTGGAAGGTTAAAGGAGACTTTAGATCTTTGAATCTCAAATTTTCCTAATGGAATTTACCTCATGTTTCATCGGGATTCTTTGTAAACTAAATGACCAATTACCATTATTAACCAATGACTAATTATCCTATCATGTGATAGGATCCTTCTGATCACTAATACACACACACACACACACACACACACACACAGAGCTAAAAACACAAAGTAAATAGAGAGAAGAAAATCCTCCTCCTTGAATAACATGGCAGATTGACATGCTTACACTCATAGAAGGCTACAGGAAAAGCTCATCTGTTAAGGCCAGTTCCAGGACAAAGAATAGCAGCATCTAGATGCCTGTTAAGGCACATAAAAAGGGGTGAAGGGATAATAAAAGTACTTTGAACATTTAATAAAACAGATCCGGGCACCTTATTCATAAAAACTGGTATTAATACTCTCACTTAAGACTAATAATTGAACTCTAAAATAAATTTTTTGAGATCCAAACTTACCTTAAAGTAGGCAAACACGAGGAAATCTGCAGATGCTGGAAATTCAAACAACAACAACACACAAAATGCTGTGTTCCACCTGCATTTTGTGTGTGTTAAAGTAGGCAAGTTTTTTCCCCCACTGTTGACGACCATTATACATGATGATTTTTATCTTCTTTTAAAGATTAACAATTTAATAAGACTCAAATATACAAAGGAATCCAACAGTGGTACTTGCGCTGATGATTCCTCATCCCTTAAGGAATAGGGAGGGAAAATTCCAGACTCCTTTACTACACAGAACGGTGCTGTTCTCAATGCAGAGATTGAGATAATTGTAGAGGAAGCTTACAGCTCAGGAAAAGGGAATTATTACTGAACTTGGAAACTGATCTCTAATACATTTATGGGACAAAGTGGAGAAGTATTACACTTAAGTCTAGTGGGTATAACCGCAACATCAAGGTGGTACATAGAATCTTCAACCTCACTACTTGGTTACCAATTGCAGAAATTGCTCAATGATCATTGGGTGGGTTACTAAATTCTACATGTCATTCTACAGATAGACAGTAGAGAGCATCCTAGCATGCTGCATCACAGCTCGGTATGGAAACAATACTGCAGTAAACAGTATGGCTCTACAACAGGTAGCCAAAACTGTCCAATGCATTACTGACTGGCACCAGCCTACCTGTCATTAAGTACATACAGTATATACAGCAATATGCCTGAAACAGGCCTGTAACATCATGAAGGATCACACCCACCCTGCCCATGGAGTGTTAGTCCCTCTCCCATCAGGAAAAAAGGCTGCAAAGCATCCATGCCAAAACCACCAGACAGTTACATTCACCAAGCAGCAAGTCTGATCAACACCTCCACCCACCAACTCCACCACTACGGTATTACTGCCTACCAGTTACATTACATACAGCCGAGCATCACTTTAATACATCATTTTAAGCTATCTTATTTTATTGTGTCCTTTATCTTTTTTGGGCTGCATCACATCAGGAATAACAATTATTTCATTATTCTTATACTTGAATACAGGAAATGACATTAAACAATCCTGAATCTATCACAAAGGAAAGGATCGTGTCTAATTCACAGTTGTCTTCACTATTATTTCAGCTCAGAGCCTCACTTTATACCTCGAGGGATGTTACAACTTAGTTAATTCAGTCAGTTTGGACCCTGTATTTGTAGGTTGCACACTGATCCCCAAGTCTTAGCTATTTATAGCAGCACCATGGGCCTACTGAGAGAGCAATACTGACCTCAAAATTGAGGCATGTTTTAATCAATGAAACAGATAGAAAGGTAGGTAAATAGATACTTTATTGATCCCAAAGATAATTATAGTGTCACAGTAGCATTAGAAGTGAACAGATATACAAATATTAAAAGCGAAGAAAACAAAAATTACCTTAAAAATAAGATGTGCACGATTTATAAGTCAAAGAGTAGAAGATTTAGCAGATTTCCAAGTTCACACCGACAAGATGGTAGTGCAAGAATTGCCATTATATTATACAGTACTGGGTGCGCATTAAAATTCCAAATGAACTGTGGAAGGATGTGCTGGCACCGGAGAGGGTACACAGGAGACTCATCAGGGTGCTGCTTTTTTCAGTTATGAAGAGATTAGATAGGAAGGGTTTGCTTTCCTTGAAGTTGAGACAAAGCAGATCTGATAAGTAGACAAAGCTACGAGGAGAACAGATGGGTAGATTGTAGGAGTCATTTCTCTGTAACAGAAATTTTAAACCAGAGAGCACAGGTTTAAGTTGAGGAGTAGGAGGAATAGAGAAACCCAGAGAAAATATTACCTAAGGTGGTGGTGGACACAGGTACTCTGACAACATTTAAAATGCATCTTCAATTGCTTGGGCATAAAAGGCTACGGACCAATTCCTATTAAATAGGATTCATATGGATGGTCAGATCAATGAAGTGGGCTGAATGGTCTCCTTTTCCATCTCTATTACAGCATCCAACTTTGCCTCACTCAACTGCTCTTAAGGCTCATTCACGCCTGTGTTATCGCCAGAGTACTTTAACCCATTCATTTTCTGCACTAAATAAGCTTGGTCATAAATCTCCATTGCTCCTGACCAAAAAGGAGCACAAAGGCGTGCTATCACATAAAGCTTGCTCATCCACAGCTCCCAGGTAAGTTATACCTAGGTTTTTAAAACCTTCAGCCTTTGCAGTATATGTCCTCCACTAATTCCAGCCTCTTGTACATCACTCATTTTATTCCCTCCAGCAAGGGAATTTATCTTCAACTGACAAAGCTTAAAACCTCTATAGCTCCTTTATTAAAGCATTCTTCAAAGACGACCATTTGGTGAAGATCACATACCACTTTATTTGACGATGCTTCACTGAGGTGTTTTAAGTTAAATTACAATATTGAAGGCATTATAGAAATATAAATAAAACAAACCCTCACCTCCCAAAAAACAAAGACAATTGAAAATCAGAACTGCTTTAACTCCAAAGCAATTAGAAGTTAAAAACCTGAATGCTTAATTTTCCCAAGCTGAATAAATAAACAAACAGAAAGCCAACAATTGGTTTGTTGGTGATGATTTATTTGTTATTTTGATTCTGGATTTGTTTTCATTTGAATGACTATTTCATCTGCTGATTGACCAAGTCAAAAGTCAATCTGTTCTGGTCCTGGATTGTGATGGCTGCATCTCAGAGATAGACCCTGAACTCAGGTTGCTGTCAGTCACTGTCCAGTAGCTCACACCACTGCTGAGAACGATCATCCAGGTATTCCCTGAGTGGAGGGGAGATGATCAGCTTTTGATTTGCAAAAATACTTTGTCAGAAAGTGTCCTACTTCCATTATCTGCCTTCCACACACATCTAAATCTAGGCTGACCATCGTTAACATGTCTCCTCATTACTACCAAAGAGGAAATTTCAACAACAGTTAGTCATATTTGAGTTGGGTAGGACGTTAAAATATAAATCACAAAACTGAGCAAGTTTTCTTCAAACCCACTCAGTTTTTTTTCTGATTTTACAGAAACTGGTTAACCAATCTGCCACACTATACTCATTAACTTTATCACTTTCTTGTCCAGTGTATTAGACACTGCTCCACGTTGAAACCAGGAAGATGAGTTGATTCCAAACCAGCAAGTTTGCTCTGTCTCTTCAACTCTACACACAGCTTTTGCCTTTAATGCCAGTCAGGCAGAGTTCCTACAGTACAACTGTGGTGGGTAACCAGCCCACTCTCAAGAGGCAGGAGATTCATTTAAATAGCTTAATTTGACTGGAAGTTTGATTGACAGGGTGGAGATACATCTCTACCAAAGGAAGTGTAAGGCACTCCTTCCCTCTGCTAGCCTGCAGGTCACCCTTGGGCAACCCACCCCCACCCCACTGGATCAGGATCACGCGAAGTCATGGGAGCAGGTGGCGGATGGCCGTATGGGCAGCTGACGCATATCACAAGTCCTGGTTATGCGACCACTGATTCCAAGCAGACAGTCTCTGAAGGGGATTGATAATGGCTGGGGTCACCCGTCTTGTAAAGACACGGCCCAGAAGGCGGCAATGGCAAATTACTTCTGTAGAAAAATTTGCCAAAATCAATCGTGGTCATAACCGTAATCGCCCGTCATGACACGACACATAACAAATGAATGAATTCAATTGCATTCCACAGAATTCATAACCAGCTGGAGCTGTTCTGCAGATCATGGAGAACCTGAAAGCACAAGTTGAGGGTTGCCGGATCCAACCAGCAAGTGATTTCCTTGCACTATGTATGCAAGGGCCAACAGATGAAAGAATGCGACCACTCCTTCTCCCTCCATCACCACTCTCCTATCCCCAACAAACCTTCTGTAAGCCATTTATCAATAACTACCCCATTCTGTTCAACGACCCATTACTGATCGGTTTAAATTTAATCGTTTTTGTTACGTGCTTCAGAACTCTGTTTAAAATAATGATATAATTCATGGCTTGCCCACAATACTCAAGAGATCTGACTTATTGCTTTTACAAGAACAATACCAGCTTTTGGATTTGCTCTTGATCTAATCAATCATTTACACAGCTATTCCAAAATGTACAAAAATGACACATTCCTAAAAAACACCAAATGAAATTTAAAAATCCAAAAAAAAGCTGAGTAAAACATATTATGGATTTTCAGCACAGTACATTCATTCATGTGCAGAGTGGTGCACTACTCGTTATAAAACAAGGCATGACTTCAGAAATCAGAAGTCCACACCTATACAGTCAATGGCAATAGAGTGAAAGTTTGCCCATCAAATGTTTGTAAATCAAAAGTATTAGGATTTGATTACCATTCAGCAGACTTTATATTCATATTTTATTGCCTTTCACCAGGCAACATTACATTTCATTTATTTAGAAAGAAAATGGTCTAAACCAACAGGCCTGCCCTGTCTTTTTGAATACACATACAGATCATCTCCGCAACCTCAAGATGGGTTCCTGCATTTAACTATGATTCCAATTTGTAAAGAAACTAAGATCTATCAGTATTCAGCTCAGAAGGCTGTTGTGTTAAACTTCTCAAATTATAGGCATGACCAAAAGTGGAAAGACATCAGCATCTCCTCAAACCACAGTGGAGGGGTCAGAATATTCAACTGTTCCTGGTCACAAATGGTACATGACATACCCCATGGGGCTGGAAATTCTTACACACAACTACAAAAATCAGTGGTGCTTTCCTGCTGAAGACTGCAGTCATCTTTTCTAAATACCATAGCTGTGTGGCCTCTTTGTCGCATGCACCAGACCCTCATACCCTGCTGCAGTCATCCAGGGGAGGAGACGCCAGTGGTGGTGTGGCATAGCGTGGCACAGCAGGTGTGCAGACTGGGTTGGGGACTGGCCCCACCCATTTGTGCTGCCCTCCAGTGCTCACTCAGTTGAAGACAAGCTGGATTGCGTTCACCTGTGGCTGCACGAGCACATGATGAGGAACTGGTGCATACTTGTCCTTGCAACATCCCATGTATCATCAATCTGCAGGCCATGACATTCAGGAACTTGGGCTAGTTTTTTTTGTGATTGTATGGTTTAGTTCCAGAGGAACTCTGCTCATCTGGCTGTTTTCATGGGTATGGTTGGATTTTGAATTTAAAATATTCAATTGGCCCCAGGCCAAATGCCTTTTCCCTGGGAACAGTTCCAGATTCCACTGTCTTTGTGCAAGGTGTTTTCTGATGTCAAACCATATTTGTACTTCCTAATGACAGAGGAGGGCACTCAGCCCAAGTAGATGTGAAATCCCGCCTCTGAGTAGAAAGGCACATACTTCAAAAATCAGGTTTATTGTCGCTGACATTGATCATGAAATTTGGTGTTTTTTTTAGCAGCAGTACAGACAAGGCATAACAAATTGCCACAAGTCACAATGATAAATAAATAAATCTTGTGTTCTGAGGAGAATGATTGGAGGAGATGCAGCACACATAATCACAAAGTGTCCCCGACATATGGCTAAATCTAAGCTCAGAGTCTGCACGCTGACACAGTGGCACTCCACCACTTCCATACGGAGAAAAGGCCTTGCTGGTAAGTTGGACACTGTTGGAAAACCCCGAGCCCCCCCATCCTTGAAACTTTAGAAGCCAGAATCTCACAGGCCCTCTTGCCTCTGGGTCCCATGGCCTTGAAACACAGCAGTAAAAGCTGAACCTACTTGTACTCCCAACGCTCAGTGTTGCAAGTACAGGCTCCAACTCCTACCTCTGGAAAAATTGATATTGCTTTATTTTAAATGTGATGTAAACCACAATTAACTCAATTCTTTTATAATCACATGGTTAATCAATCTATGTTTAAAATCACTGCCCAACCCATATGATTAGATTCTGAGCATTTATATCATGTGATGTCACACTCGGATCAATTTGCACTTAAAAGATTTGGTAGGACAAATATACATTTTAATCACCTGAATTAAATGACCCTTAATCATCCATCTTTATGCAATTTGACTTTAGCCTTTCCCCCACCCACTCTGCGCTAATCAATACAAAAGAGAAAAGCCGCTTCATTCAATTAAAATGTTCCAGCAGACAGCATCCTTGACATCGATGACTCAGATTTGTAAACCGTGCTTTGAGCATTTTTGAATAAAAGTGAAGCTGAGAAACTGGGGATATTCTTTGCTTCCATCATGCATCTGCACTTCTGTTATGCTTGGAAGAGGAATTCAATACAGTGGGAAGCCATCTGGGAGATTGGAATTTTAGAGTTGGCTCAGAATACCACTTGGATTGGATAGATATTAATCAACTGCAGTTATACGTTAGAATTGGAGACACGTTCCGAGTATTATGTAAAAAAAAATGCGGCAAATCTTACTGCTCCCGAGCCGTTAAAGGAATTTTCCTAATTGCTGAGATAATCTCCATATGTTTCAGAGCGGTTAGCCAGTCAACGCTCAAGTAGCTCTTCAATTGACACGAGTTTCCTTTAAAAATGAGAGTGGTAGATGACAGTCCAAAGCCCAGAATACGGGCTAAAAAGAATAAAATACAAAAAATAACAGTTGATCAAGAACTAATTGTTGCCAAGTTTAGCTTTAAAAGCCCTGTAGATTGTAAGAATGAAGGAAAACTGAGCACTTTGATGTCCTGAAAGACTAGGCTAAAGGAGCAGATGGTTTGGCAAACACTCAAATTAACAGTATGGATGCAAGGACATATCAGAGAAGCTATCAGAATAGTGACCATGAAGATTTCATCAAAGCGAACTGGAAGCTCAAGAGGAATTGTATCTTTTTTTTATTATTCCTATACAACCTATTTCTCCAATTTACTTTATACAGTCCAGCCTCTCTTTCTGGAGCAGGGTTCTATGAGAGGTCTCCAGGGGTTCCGCATGAGATCGTGATTTAAAAAATACATCGTTTTTTGAACTTCACGCTCACAGTGGTGGTCAATGACCGAGCAGCCCCATTAACAATCTCGTTAGAGGTCTCTCACCCCGGTATGGCAGTGTGCAATAGGACCGCGTTTACTTGGTTGGGCCCATTCTCAGTTTTTGACACAAGATAGGGGAGGCTGTTGATAATTGGTGAGCGCTGTATTGCACGCAGGGGAGGACAGCAGGCCGATGGTGAGCACTGTATTGCATGAAGGGAAGGACGGTAGGCTGATGAAGAGTGTGAAATGCATTTTCTGAGCACAGAATAGACTTGCCCAACTTGGGTTGTGACGTCAGCCTTTCCCTCCCAAATAACCTCCCCCAACTTCCCCTGAAGTGCCACCGACTGACTTATGGGAACTAACACTCTACCGGTGTAGTAGAAAAAGGAGGGAGATTTTCATTCTAAAATGGTCCAGTGTAGTGATTTTTTTTTTGAAGAGGAGGTGTGAGGTGGAAGAGGAAGATTCTCGGCCTAGGCCTGTGGACAATTCTGATACGGTTAATGATGAAGAATTACAATCTTTGAGTTCATTTCACTGCCCTAGTGCAACAAAGGACACCAAAAAAAAGTCTGTTTTTACAATGAAAGCTACTTATCGATGAGTTTTCCATGGACTGGGGATCCAGGTTGTTCTGTTCCACCGTTTACAAACAACTTACAAACGCAGCAATGGCTCCG
>JAUOBT010086840.1:0-13968 GCA_032362145.1 Hypanus berthalutzae
TAGCGTTGCCTTTATGCTTGGGGTCATTGTCATGCTGAAAAACCAGTCTTCTCCCAAGCCTCAGTCCCCTTGCAGACTGCATTGGTTTTCCTCTAGGATATCCCTGTATTTTGCTGCATTCTTTTTACCTTCTACCTTCACAAGCCTTCCATGGCCTGCTGCAGTGAAGCATGCTCAAAGCATCATGCAGCCATCAACATGCTTCACAGTAGGGTTGATATGTTTTTGGCGATGTACGGTGTTCGCCTTACGCCAAACAGTGTTTAGACTGATGGCCAGAATACTCAATTTTTGGTTTCATCAAGTCATAGAGCTTCCTTGCAGCTGACTTCAGAGTCTCACACATGCCTTCTGGAAAACTTTGGCCGAGTTTTCATGTGTATCTTGTTCAACAGTGGCTTTCTCTTTACCACTCTCCCATAAAACTTCGGCTGAGAATGCAAGCGGGCAATAGTTGTTGTATGTGCAGTCTCTCCCTTCTCGGCTACTGAACCTTGTAACTCATCCAGAGTTGTCATTGGCCTCTTGACGGCCTCCCTCACAAGTCCCCTGCTTGCACGGCATTCAGTTTGTGAGGACGGCCTGCATTAGGCAGATTTACAGCTGTGTTATATTCTTTCCATTTCTTGGTGATTGACTTAACTGTACTCCAATGGATATTCAGTGACTTGGGAATTTTCTTGTATCCATGTCCTGACTTGTGCTTATCAATAACCTTCTCGTGGAGTTGCTTGGAGTGTATGTTTTGGTCTGTATGGTGTTTTGCCAGGATATTGACCCATCAGCAGTTGGATCTTCCAGATATAGGTGTATTTTTGTTACAATCATTGACACCATAAACACACACAGGTCTCCAACATCAGATCTCCATTTAACTAATTATATGACTTCTAAGGCCAGTTGGCTGCACCAAATGATGATTTGGAGTGTCATATTAAGGGAGGCGAATAATTATGCAATGAATTATTTTGAGTTTTATATTTAATAGATATCTTTGTAGAGATCCTTTTTCACTTTTACACGAAAGAGTCTTTTTCTGCCGATCAGTTTCAAAAAAGCCAAATTAAATCCACTGCGATACAATGCTACAACACAATTAAACATGAAAACTTCGTGTGAGTTGAGTACATTTTATAGGCACCGTATCTTCCCGAGGTCTAGGCTGGTGGCACCACTCCGAGAGCAGGTTGCTACCATCACCAGGAAGGGCACAAGAGCAAGAGGCGGACCCAGAGAACTGTCCACCACGTTGCGCTTTCCTCCCTAATTTTCTCAATTCAGGTTTGTTACAGTGGGGGCATCGCAGGACATCCCGGGATGCTGCTCGAACGGCGAAATTAATGAAGATGCGGTCTGGTGGTCGGGCATGGTTAGGAATGTTAAATCATGGGCGGCAGCCTGTCATTTCTGCGCCCAGAAAGAGGAACCCAGATTAGGAGCACAGGAACAGCTGGGCTTACTGCCCCATATCTCCACGGACTTCACTGCCGGTCAAACCAACATCGTGATTATGGTGGTGGTGGACCGGTTCTCCAAGGACAGTCAAATTTTGACCCTACCCAAGCGTCCCTCAGCTTTGGAGACGGACAGCCTTAAGCTGCAACGTGTTTCCCCAGGGAAGTAGTTTCTGACCGACGTCGTCAGTTTACTTCCCGGTTCCAGAACGCCTTGTATTGCCTCCTGGGAGAGCCGGTCAGCTTCTCATCGGCATTTCACCCGCAGTTCAAGGGGCAGACCGAGATGGAGCAACCAGGACATGGAAAGGACCCCGAGCTGCCTTGATTGGTAAAACAAACGACCTGGAGTGATCACCTGCTCTGGGCAGAGTTTGCTTTTCTACGGGTATGTCTCCGTTTCAGAATTGGTTTGGTTATCAACTCCGTCTGTTTACGGAGCAAGAGTCGGAGTTGGGAGAACTGCCTGCTGAACAGTTCGCCTGTCGTTGCTGGCAAAAGTGTAGAAATGCTCGGGCCGCCCTGCTGAAGGCCTCTCTGCAACCACAGCGGCATGTCAACCGTCGAGGGAGGCTAGGGCCTTCTTTCCGTCCTGGTCAGAGGGACTGGCAGTCTCGGAAATTGGGTCCACACCATATAGGACTGATGAAGGTTCTCAGATGCACGCAGTCACTTACTGTTTTAAGTTGCTACAGCCTCCCTCTCTCTCCTTCTCCCCCTCTCGCTCGATGCTGCGGGAGGGTGGTACCGGAGTCTTGGGTAGTGGGCAAAGTTTAATCCACGCGTTTTCTAGGATAATAGGCCAAGCAATTATAGGCTTGTCAGTTTGACGTCAGTGGTGGGTAAATTAATGGAAAATGTTCTTAGAGATGGTATATATAATTACCTGGATAGACAGGGTCTGATAAGGAATAGTCAGCATGGATTTGTGCGTGGAAGGTCATGTTTGACAAATCTTATTGAATTTTTTGAGGAGGTTACGGGGAAAGTTGACGAGGGTAAAGCAGTGGATGTTGTCTATATGGACCAGTAAGGACTTTGACAAGGTTCCGCACGGAAGGTTACTTAGGAAGGTTCAATCGTTAGGTATTAATACTGAAGTAGTAAAATGGATTCAACAGTGACTGGATGGGAGATGCCAGAGAGTAGCGGTGGGTAACTGTTTGTCAAGTTGGAGGCCGGTGACTAGTGGTGTGCCTCAGGGATCTGCAATGGGTCCAATGTTGTTTGTCATTTACATTAATGATCTGGATGATGGGGTGGTAAATTGAATTAGTAAGTATGCAGTTGATACTAAGGTAGGTAGCGTTGTGAATAATGAAGCAGGTTTTCAAAACTTGCAGAGAGATTTAGGCCAGTTAGAAGAATGGGCTGAACGATGGCAGATGGAGCTTATTGCTGATAAGAGTGAGGTGCTACATTTTGGTAGGAATAATCCAAATAGGACATACATCGTGAATGGTAGGGCATTGAAGAATGCGGTAGAACAGAGTGATCTAGGAATAATGGTGCATAGTTCCCTGAAGGTGGAATCTCATGTGGATAGAGTAGTGAAGAAAGCTTTTGATATGCTGGCCTTTATAAATCAGAGCTTTGAGTATAGGAGTTGGGATGTAATGTTAAAATTGTACAAGGCATTGGTAAGGGCGAATTTGGAGTATTGTGTCCAGTTCTGGTCACCGAATTATAGGGAAGATGTCAATACAATAGAGAGAGTACAAAGAAGATTTACTAGAATGTTACCTGGGTTTCAGCACCCAAGTTACAGGAAAAGGTTGAACAAGTTAGGTCTTTGTTCTTTGGAGCGCAGAAGGTTGAGGGGGGACTTGATAGAGGTATTTAAAATTATGAAGCGGGTAGATAGAGTTTTCCATCGAGAGTAAGAGAGATTCAAACAAGAGGACATGAGTTGAGAGCTAGGGGGCAAAAGTTTAGGGGTAACACGAGGGGGAATTTCTTTACTCAGAGAGAGGTAGCTGTGTGGAATGAGCTTCCAGTAGAAGTGGTAGTGGCAGGTTCGGTATTGTCATTTAAAGTAAAATTGGATAGGTATATGGACAGGAAAGAATGGAGGGTTATGGGCTGAGTGCGGGTCAGTGGGACTAGGTGAGAGTAAACATTCGGCACGGACTAGAAGGGCCGAGATGGCCTGTTTCCGTGCTGTAATTGTTATATGGTTGTATGGATTGGACTCTGTTGGTTATGTCATGGTGCGTTTCTGATTTCTGGTTACTCCTCGTTTATTGTTACTTTGTATGGTTTCTATCGGGGCGGAGCGCTTCTGCAGTCTGTAGTCAAAGAACGACATAGTGCTAAGTTGAACTGAACTGAACATCCCTAGACTGTTTCAATGACCTTGTGGCTTGATGTTTTATCGTCTCTGTTTTTATTTCGTTTTGCCGTTCGCGTGATTTGTTTTTTATGTGTGTTGGGGGTTTGAACGAGTTCCACAGTTTTCTTTGTTTCGTGACTGTCTGTAGGAAGACGAATCTCAGGATTGTATACTGCATACGTACTTGACAATAAATGTACTTTAAATCTTCGCATCCCTGAACTTCTCTTTTTCACACACTTTTGTTCCATGATTTATATACAGTACTTTGTTAATGAGTTGTATACTTTCATAAGAAATGAACCTTTGAATCTTTCATTGGTCTTTATGTAGCTGTTGTTTGAGCGACAAGGCAATCTAATCTTCTTCGTGAATGAGGTTTTATGCCAAAAAGGCAAAGGAACTAGCTGAGATCGGTGAATTTGGAACCATGGGGAAGTTCGGCGGACGGGCTCACTTCCGTGCTGTTTGCCTCCCTGACAATAGCGCTACGAAATTCCCAGCATAACTGCAGTACGATGGACATGGCCTCACAAATTTCTCAGAGGCCCGCACCGTCAGTAATGTCCTAAACCACCCGTGGAAGCCATAGACTCATAAAGCTCAGAAACAGACCCTTCGGCCAGATACTCAATGCGGCCAGTTATCGGTCGAAGCGTGTCCTATTTATCGTCATTTGGACAATATCCCTCTAAGCTATATTCCTGTCCAAACGCTTTATTGGTGCACTTATTGTACCACTTCCTCCGGCAACCCGTTCTACTTAACCACCGGCTGTTGTGTGAAGAAGCTGTCCATCAGAGTTTTTTTTTTGAATTTTAACTCTGTCCCTTTTCAGCATAAAACGATGGCCTCTATTTGTTTTTATCCCTTTTCATAGGAATATTATTTTTACATTCACCATATCTGTTCCCTTCATAATGTTATACATTTTGAAAATGGCACACTGCAGTCTACTATGCTCCAAGAAATAAAGTCAAAGTCAAAGTAAATTTACATCAAAGTGTGCGTAAATGTTACCAGACACTTCCTCGAGATTTGTGTTTCTCAGTGATTTACAGGAAAATAAATAGGATAATTTTTTTGTAAAGCTGTAAATAAACAAACGTTGGCAACCAATGTCAATGCCAAAACACATTGTGTAAACAAAAACAATAGCACCGACAACACCAGCTGCAGAGTGATTGGAATTGATCCTGTAGGTTGTCGAATCAGTTCACAGTTGTGGTGAGCAAGTTGACCACGCCAGATCAGGTCTGATGGTTGTAGGGAAATAACAGATCCACCCGCACTGCCCATAACCATGAGGCAGCTTCATAACCTTTTTTGAATTCTTTCACGTTTAACAAGATCGTTCCTAAAACAGGATAACGAAAACTGTGCACAATAGTCCAGGGACTCCATGACAAAGTCTTTGCAGTTCCGGTTGCCTCGTTATAAGAAGGAATTGGAAGCTTTAGAGGGAATGCAGAGGAGATTTCCCAGGTTGCTGTCTGAATTAGAGAGCATGTCTTCTGAGAACGAGCCGGCCTGATTCCATTTGGATCAATGGAGAGCGTCAGGTGAATTGATAGAGACGGACAAGATGATAAGAGGCATAGATTGAGAGGGCAATCGAAGACTGGTTCCCACAGCGGAGATGTTTCATATGAGGGGCATTAGTTATAGCTGAATGCAGGAGAGTGCGGGAGGGATGTCAGAGGTATTACACACAGAGTGGTAGTGGTGCTAGAGACCGAGATATTACTTAAGAGATCCTTAGAGAGGCACTTTGAAGAAAGAAAAGTGGAGGGCTTTTGGGGAAAGATCAGTGAGATTGTTCTTCGAGTCTGTGAAACGTTGGCACAACATCGTGGTCTGAATGACATGTACTGCGTTATACTAGCCTCATTAATTTCATTATTGTCCTCGGAATTGAACCCAATCATTTTCGATCCCGAGCGTCAGGCAAAGAAAGAGAAGGAACAGTCCCGAATACTATTGATATAGCCTGAACCGATACCTCGTTGTATTTTAGCTTCATACCTTCCGATACAAGGAGTAACGTTTCTGGACAATTACAGAAGCCGATAAATAAAGTATAACAATCATTTACTTACTAAACGATTAAAGCGCTTTGCGAAATGTGACTTCCTGCTGATTTTTACCTTCATTACTATCCCATTCACTCCTCCGGAAAACGCCCATTCCTAGCTCTACTCAAATATGCATGCATACAAATGCCCCGCACTGAAGTTGCTATCACGGTCAAACCGATCTAATTCATATATTAATTTTCATAAATTCTTCCCGCACTTTCAATATTAACCTTTCAACCCCTGGTCCTCGGATTTGACTCCCATGAGGTTATTACGATCCAAATCTTCCACAGTGGTTAGTGTCTTAACGATTTCTATTAGTTCACGAAACAAAGTAGCTAACGTATACAGTATTTAACATTTTTAATCCTCTAAAACGAGCGGTTGATCAAGGGATCCCTGTTTCCGAAACTCTCTGTAAATTTCTCGTCAGAAATGTACCTCATGCCAATTGCAACTTTGATTGCCATAATTTATAGTAATGTCGCCACAGGAGCCTAGTCCTTCAACAAAATTTAAAATAAAACCAAAACAACGCTGTAAACAGTCAACAAGTGCGACTTCGCCAGTCTTCAAATTTCAGTTTCATCTTCACTCCAGAATTTATCTCTTCCCTTTCGAGCGGTGATCTGCTCTCGGATAATTTCAGATGTAAAACTACCGTTGAAACCGGAACTGCACCTGCATCATGAGGACATACCTTGAACGGTAAAATTTAGACCCAGGTATTGGCAAACGTCCCTCCATCCCACAGTGTGTTTTTTTCTTAAACCACAACTATTAAGAGCTAGACATCTATTTACTCAGATAAACGTCGATTTCATAGTGGTGAAGTGGGCATTGTGTTCCTTGCATGGAAAGTATCTGCTGTTTCAGCCGCAGAGCGGAAATCCCCCTCGCACACGGGTGACGCACTGCCAATTTAACAGAATTAATTTTGAATGAGTATTTTCAAGACACTGAAATTCCTGCTGCCTTACATGGACCAATCATCAAAAAGGAATTTTTTTATATTTACAACTCACGTTGGTCAAGATATTATGATCTGTTGTATTAGGTGAAGCTACATCTATTCAGGATAAGGTTTGCAAACTTTAATTCTTATTCCAGAGAAAGCATATACTTAAGGCAAAGAATCAAGCAGGTTAACATAAAAAGAAGATATCCGGTGGATTACTGGATTTCTGGCAATAAGCTGCATTCCTTCTCCATGTAAATAAATTCGTTCTCCCGATTGGACGTTACGTGTCTGCCTCTGAGCGGCTGGGCATTATTTCGGAGTTTCAGCATTTCATTTCATTTCGTTACATAAGTGATAACAATAAACCGAGAAAAGCGACCCGTAATGCTTGTTATTTCAGCGACAATTCACTTTAATCTACAAATATTGTAACGGCTTGAGACTGAAAAAGAAACGACGGGTGCTGGAAATGAAAATAAAACAACACACAAAAAAACGTTGTAAGCACTCAACAAGTCAGGCCCAATCAATGAAAAGAAAAACTGGTAACTTTTTCAGGTCACGGATACTTTGATAAGATTGCTAATGATTGTAACTTAGTAATGTGTTAATTTGCCCTTAAGGTCAGCTCGAGTCTACTTCATTTATTTGTCCTGCGCTTCAAAAGTGCACTCTGGAGTTGACAGGGGTTCCTTTAACCATTATTGTGATTAGATAAATAATTCAGTCATGTGAATGTATACAATGTTGCCCGTTGATCTGCAGCTACATTTGATAATCCTGGTCAGCACTGAAACAAGGTCGCTAATTTCTCAATGACGGAAATGCTGATGGAAGTAGCATGTGACAATGCAAAAACCAGTTTAAGATGTTGATCGTAGATTTCATCGGTCAGGTAATTCAGCAGAGCAGGTTTCTGGTAGTGAATCCCCGAATACACTGGTCGGACCCGAGCAAAAGAAGTATGCTGTACATTTTCAGATGGACATTAGTATTCGCTGTTAGAACCAGCTTTATGAGATGTAAGTACTGAAATATGAAAGTTTACACAAGATGGCCATGTTAAGATATGAATAGTGACTGTTAATTTTAATAATGACTCGGATGAAGGAACAAAATGACCTTGAAGTAGAAACGCTAGCGAACTTTAGAGAAAAATGGATTAAGTGAGCAAATTCAACTGTGGCAAAATGAGAATGGAGCTTATGACTCTGTAATTAAGAAAGATAAGTCTGAGAATTTATTGCAGGAGACGAAAGCCTTTTCGAAGACAAAGTATATAATTTACCAGAAGTAAAAACATTGCTATAAAATATATTTACATGGTTTTATGATTATATTTTACGTTAATCTTGAGCAGAGGAGCCGGAATACAGAAGAGTGACATTTCTGTTTTGAAATTCGGCAAACTGCGATCTGATGTAGGATTTAGACCCAAAACTTCGACCGTTCCTACCCCCTTCCTTAGATGCTGCTCCACCTGCTGAATTCCATCAGAAGATCGTTTCACATATCCTTTTCATAATTTTATATGCCCCAGTCAGCTCATCCTTCACCCTCCCTTGATCCTGGAATAACGCATCTAACCTATCCTTACAATTCATTCTCTTCTTATAGCTAAAGTATTGCAATCCAGGTAAATTTCTTCTCCGGCCTTTTCAGCGTTACCCCATCCTTCCTACAACGAGAATAGCATGCAGTGCGCTCGCTGTGGCCTCATCGATGTTTTATGAAGTTGTAACATAACAACCAGACTCTTGCTGTCTATGCCACGGCCAGTGAAATAAAATATGCCAAAGGGTTTGATCTGCAAGATCCCTCTGTTCATCAATACGGCCGTGGGCACTACCACTTGCTGTGCACGCCCTGCCTTTCTCTGCCCTCCCGAAATGCATAACCTCGCAATTGTCAGGATTAATTTCAACATATCACTCTTCCACCCAACTTTCTAACTGCTCTTGCATAAGCTGCAATCTTAAGCAACATTCATTACCATTTACAACACTTCCAATGTTCAGACTGTATTCAACCTCGCTTATTATGCCTCCTACAATGACCTCCAACTGGTTAGTGCATATTATAACCACAAAAGAAGCTTGCAACAATCGTTATCGTAAACGATTGGCCAGGGGGTTGCAATCGGGAAAAAACCAAGCACTTGCACCCTCTGCTTCCAATTCCGAAATACATTTTCGATAATGTGCTCGCCTTCCCTAGTTACATAGGTTCTAGCCCTCTAGATGAGACCCCTATCATTAAATGCCTTTCTAATTCCTAATGTTGAAAAGTCCCCGGCCACTGACATGAAGACTGAATTGTCCAGCTGCAGGAATCACTGACACTGGGATTTGTCCACTTCCCTGTATCACAAGACATCTATCAGCACTCTCCCCTACTCCCCGAAACTAACGAGCTGTAAAGAAAAGCAGTTTCTCACCTTGAATTGTCGCTCAGCCATGCACCATCCAGAGTGGATACGCGTTCGGAATGTCGGTGCTTTTCGAGGTCTCGATCAAGGGCCACATCAACTTTGACCTTTCAAAAGGATGGAAAGAACTCAGCTTGCTTAAATTTCCAAGATAGGGAACCATGGTTAAATCTTTGAAATGGAAATTTACCCCACCTGTTAGAATATTGAAATATAGCGTGGTGATTCTTCAAAAGGCAACGGTTTATATTCAGGGACTCAATTGCCAATTCGTACACATTTTGACCCTTTATTATCATCAGGACTCCAAAGGTTATGGGGCCATTGGTGCTTAGCATTGTATGTTCCCATATTCGTTAAATATATTTTGGAGAAATCTAGTCGTATTTAACCCATTATTGACACTGGTTGTTCTAGGTGAGCGAAATGTGGTGCAATCGTCTCCATCGCAGACTCCCAGCGAGGGAAAGACCATTCAGATTCATTGTCAAGCGACCATCCCGGTCTCCGAGATGTATTGGTTTGTGCAGCATCCAGACACACCACCAGAATTCCTGACAGTGGCGTCGGAGAAGGAAGAATACGGTGGTCGATTTTCAGCTACTCGTCAGAGTTCAGGCAGCAATAGTTCTTTTACCATCTCGTCCTTACGCCCGACAGACACCGGAACTTACTTCTGCGCAGTACACACAGAGTACCGAGGAAGGTCGGAGCCCATACAAAAACTAGGCATCCTTCGAGAACGTTGAAAGTCGAGGAGACAATCGCCTGCGAGGGAGAAGATTCACAGCCATGTACGCAGGTCTTAAGCTGCACTGCTTTCATATCTATCGACAATGAGTTCTATGGACACAGGCTGTCCGAAAGATATTTCCCGCTTTCTTTGTGTTGCTTTATCAATTCCTAAACCAACGGTTGCTCCTTTAGCCATGTTAAGGTTTCAAGCGAATGCAACGACGAGTTAAGGTCGCCGAATGTCAGTTTGAAGCGTTACAGTTCACGGGAGTGAGATACCGCTAATGGGCAAGCTACCAAAAGAAGTTTGGGATCGTACTTACCAGCATAAAACTTATTCAATGACGGGTTACTACCAGGTGTTATTCTGGCACACATTTTCATCAATATTTCATCAGGCTAGTCTATACAGTTTAGGGGATCAGTTAATGTTTATGCATTCACATATAAACCTGACATTTTTTTTCTAGGGAGTAACATTTTGCAAACAATACGAGAAAATGCAATAATAAACAGGTGCTTAAAATGGATTCTGATATGTTTTTAATGAATGGAAACGAGCCTGTATTAGCTATTTGAATTGATCTCGAGTTCAGATCTTATGGAAAATCATTTAAAGTGATAACAATCTAAACCAATGCATTTGTATACATCAGGCATATATTTATGGTGCATTCGAGTATATTTGAAATGCCACTGCGGGAATTGACCTGCAATTAAATATGCTTTATTTGTTGCTGTGCGGATTCTATATTTAGCTCTAGAATGCAGCAATATACTAGAAGGAGCGGTCTCCCCTCTGCCTTATCATTCTATGATTCGTTGACAAACGCCAGTGTTCAGTTACATGCAGTGAATCTTACAGTATATTGGTAGATTATTCGCAGGTATTGACAAATAACAACAGGTATAACTAGTCCTGTGAAACGGAATTATATTTGAAAATGCGAAGAAGCCTAAACCACGAAGTGAAAGACACACTTGGAGTTTTAAGACTGTAACGCAGTAAAATACTTCCGATAGATTAACCTAGAATTTAAAATAAAATGCAAAGAAATCAAAGAATGATCTCCCTCCCTATTAAAACAGTGAATTGTAAGAGGTAAGATTTGGTTTTAACGTGGCTCGAGTGATTTAGTGTTAAGCCTTTGATGTCAGATACTACATTATGCATATTAATTAGCGATATAATAGTTAAAACACGGACTTAGACTAAAATGGCACGCATTTGCCATGAGCGGCAGATGAAGCAAACGAGTCAACAGGGTACAACATAGCTTAGTCAAAATGATCAGGTCTGAAATTCGGTTAAAACTTAGCATATAAACCGATAGGTATCGACGGGAGAAAGACCACATAGAGTTAATGGAAATATAACACCGGTTTTTAAGTTATTAGATTTATTTTTAGAAAATGCGAACCATACACGCGAACCAACCTGAATCTAAGATACATCATGATTTATTTCCAGTAATTGGCCGCGGAATGAAGATCTTTGAATTATTGGGAATGGCAAAGCTAATGCACAGGAGCCCACAATGGCCGGTACAAACATTCTGTTGGCACCCGGCATGCAGTGCCACCCCTCGTTTCTTTAAACCATAGGCTGCTCCAAAAGGACAATAACCCTGTCGTGGTTTGGAGGCTTGGATGCCTCAATGACCCGAAGAGCTTTGTTGATAGGACTTTCTGTTTTGACTCTTGATAGGGTTCACCCATGCTAAGCCAGGTCAAAGGGTAGCAGCCAGATTAAGAGTGATCCAGCTAAGCACTAACAACTCTGCCTGGTCAAGCAGAACTACTACGGAAAAAAACAATAAATAATCCATCAGTCAGACGGAGATGGACGAAGCTCACCGCCGCTCGAAACACGACAGGAAGAACAATAGGTAACTAATATCATAGAAAAAAGTGCACAATGAGCAATCCACAGCGATTAAAAAAAAATTACAACCCGAAAGCACTGAGATGTTTTCGCAGGAAACACCTCATCCCGGCTTGACACGAGCTTGGTGGCTGGGAGAATGCGTGGCGTTGGGTGATGTGTTTTCATAACCTCGCAGAGCTGGTGAACACCTCAGTAATCGAATAGTATATCGTTGGGGCACTTGGATTCGGCTTTGCTCTGCTTATATCTTTTCATCTGTAATTTGTAAGTGACACTCGATATTCAGTAATTAAAAACGGCAATTAGTTTACATAATTCTCCATGAATTCTCCAGGACTCCATGAATATTCACTCGAGTCATTCTTTACAACGATGAACTTGGTCGAATATAATTGTAGGAGAAAACTGACTGATGGAGCGGGCTGCACACAAAACTCTCAAAACAACCAAATACAAGTCAGATATAAAAGTTTTGTGATCGTTAGTGCAGCAAAACGTCTTATTGAGTTAACGAGTGTTTGCTTTCCTTCTCTTTTTCTGCACCAAATCTTATAACTTAATATTCATGTTTATTATTTTAAACAGGTGGTACAATAGCAATATTATTTAAAATTTATATTATTTTAAGAGATTAATGTCTTTGTACAGGTGTTCTAAAATGACCTCTTAATTCCATTCAGTCTCTGCTTTATTGTAATTAACAGTAAAACAGTGAATATATATGTTATATATTCAGGCGATGCGATGAAGGTCAAAGAGGGTAGGGCAGACTTTCAAAGTACAAGGTAAATTTATTGACACATTACATATGTATCACTATATGCAATCCTGAGATTCACTCTTTTGTGGACAATCAACTTAAATACAAGAAACACAATGAACGACCGCACTTAACAGAATGGACAACAAACTATGTAAAAAAAACAACAAATTGTACAAATACAAAAGGAAAGAGATAAAAAAAGAAATAATAATAAAATAAATAAATATTACAAACATCTTGCTTTTAAAATGCAAACACATAATATAAACCATTGCTTACTATAATTACAAGAATCCCACAGACTATATAATAACACAGGATAAACAGGCAAGAACAATTTAATAGGCTTTCCAAACACACATAACTTAGAGAAATTGAAAAACTTTGCAACATGAAAAGGGAACATTGTCCCGACAGTAATATCTAAAACTGATATCATCCCAAAGTCATGACTCAATAAAATTAAACCATTTTAGGCAGCTGTTCAGAAAGCCACAGTAATAAGCAACATTAGAACAGTTCGAAAGTTCCTAGCAATCGAGAAATTAATGCGCCCGTACCTCAGGTTTTGCCAGCGTGAGCTGAGCTGGGGGTGGGGGGGAAAGGGGGAATGTAAATAAATAAACAAACAAATAAACAATAAATATCGAGCCCGGGACAGTATGTGACTGCGTGGTGCCCGGCTATCATTTCAGAGGGAATAGTTTTGAATTCTGAGCTTTGCTGCTTCAATGAAACAACCTCAAGCAGACTCTCCGATTCCAGAGTAACCTCAACAAACAGATTTTAAGAAATTCCAGATATGATAAACAGCCGTACGTTGTTCGAGCCGTAACCCTGTATGTGCACGTAACATAAAACAGGACCTACTCTAGGACAAGTCCGACATACATCTTGTTGAAATGCAGTTTACACTATATCTGTCAGTCTCAAATCACTAAACTGAAATGGCCGGTAATGTCCCAAAGTGCAACATTTCACTGCTAGCAAGGAACAGCGGTCATTTCAGACATTTTGTAGATACATAGAGACCACGTCACAACTGGGATGTTCGTTTTCGTCAGTGGTACAACAGCGTGGTTTGCCACGTGACGATCGTTGCGGGTGGTATGGGAAAGCCACCTGTCCGCCAATTGGGATTAACTCTGCCATTGTCCAGAAAGGACTTTGGACCAGAGAAACATAGAAAAGATGCAGTACAATATAATCCCTTCGGCCCACAATGCTGCGAATACTTACTTAGAAATTACCTGATGTTACCCATAGCCCTCTATTTTTCTAAGCTCCATGCACCTATCCTAGAGTCTCTTAAAAGACCCTATCGTATCC
>JAUOBT010087476.1:0-13957 GCA_032362145.1 Hypanus berthalutzae
GAAGAGGAAGGAAATATACTTAAGGTTTGAGAAGGGAGGATCAGACAGGGCTGTGGAAAGTCAAAATGTAGCCAGGAAGGTGTTAACAATGGACCTAGAAGAATTAAAATATGAAGGCATGGAAGAGACCAGCTAATATAAGTAAAAAAAGAAAGGAGGATGACGAGAGAGAGTGTGGGAGGGATAAGAGATAAATTGATAAGCATGGATCTGAGTGCAAGACGGCAGGTAAGGTCATTCAGGTTGCTGTGCTTCACCAGTGAGCGGGACCCTAATGAATGTGGATATAGAGAAAAAAAAGCAGGTGTGCTGGGGCATGAGGACGCTTCGAATTACGAACTAGAAACTGTGAACACATGAAAATAAACCACTCCCCGGTGCTAGAGGGAATGCAATCCAGGTAATTAGAGAAAGCGAGCGGAGATATTGTTGCGCTTTTGGACATAACGTTTGTGACATCACTGGCCACATAGGCAGTGCGGAAGGATTGGAGAATGGCAAATGCTATTTCTTTGTTCAAGACATGTAACAGGGAGAGTGTTGAGAATTACAGCCCAGTATGTCTTCGGGCAGTACTGGACAAGTTATTGTAGAGGCTTCTTATAGAAGGAATTTACGGAGGAACGTATTCTGGATCGTGATAGTCAGCATGGTTTTGTGTCCCTTAGGAGCCAGAATAAATTCCGTGAAGAAAAGAAAAATAGGCAGATGAAGCAGAAGAGTCGATGTGGGGTATATTAATTCTGTAAGGTATAAGACTGTTTTCCCGATGGTGCAAACCTTCAGAAAGTCAGATGGCCGGGGATCTAGTGTAACCTTGCTGCTTAGATTCAGAGTTGGCTTTTCAACGGACTGCCAATGAGTTAGTGGATGGAGTGTATTCTATCTGGAGGACAGTGGCTAGTGTTGTTCTACAAGGAAGGTGTAACCTTTCGTACACTTTACAAATATGTCTAGGCTCTGCTGTTATAATGTCCTGAGAGACATACTTTAATATGACCATCCTTCAGGACTTGGATCATTTATTGAATTAGGGCTGATTTTGAAAGCAAACTATTGAATTCGAACTGAAACTGCACGCTATCTAAACTGAAATCACGTTTACTTATTACAGAGTAGGTGCTAAAATTACATCACAGCATTTTTCTTTTCCCCAGTGGAACCCTGCAACTCACGACCAGCATTTCAAAATATTCAGCAACATCCTTTGTTGCTTTCCAAATGAACCAGTCTCCCAGAAAGCGAATTTAACAGGCATCCCCATCCCATCAGAGTGTTTAAATGGTCATTGTATCTCACTTTCTCGGGCTGCTCTCATTTTCCTCAGTACTCATGCCCCAGTCTGTATGAGTTCAAAAGGATCAAACAGTTCCAGTGTCAGTAAGACACCAGTGTCCTCAACAATCTATTCGAGGCCTCTAGTCGTAAAAGGTCCTGCTCTGCTGCTGTTAAACACACTCCTAGGAACGAAGTCCATAAATGTGATGCAAATGCAGTGAAATATTCACCTCTGGTCTTGTAAATTTTGACTATCGTGTCGACCGGGCCCCTTTTGTAAATACCCATAACAGCTTTTACTGTGTTTTCTTTGTTCAGTACTTCGCTTGTTCCACATCATGTCGTGTATATCTGGTAAGGACACGTGTATGTTTGGATGTAAACCCTAGGTTATGCTGACAGCTGAATCAAGGGGAAGAAGAACTCCGCCCCAACCCCCTCGGGCCAAAGAGAAGACATATTCTTTAGGTGGATGCTGCGTAATGTTGCAAATTAATACCACGAAATAATAAAGAGTACACAATAAGCGGTTAAACAACTTATAATTCTTATTTTGCGAACAATGGAGCTCACGTATCGGTCAATTCGTTCCACGTCGACCTCTTCCGACCGGAGTAACCCTCCCTTGAAATCCAGTCCTTCTGGTGGTCGGCCAAACATCTCCATTCGCGTCTTCTCTCTTCTTCTCTGTCCAACAAAAGGCCGCGAAATCCTTGCTCCCAGATCCAGACGAAGGAACAACATGCATCTCATTGGATATCCCACACACAAAGCACCTAATCGCCTTACTCATAACCCAAACATTGCATCTACAAAGAAAGCATTACATTAGGTGTGAAGCATTACAGAGAGGCCGTTACATTAGCAGTGAAACCTTACAACGTGTTACACTCCCCACACCACCACCAAATTTAGACATGTCCTCATGACGTTGAGATAATTCGCCAACCATTCCTGCAATACACAAAGTCCATTCCTGGTGTAAGAATGCAGTGACAAAGCCTTCCCAAAACGGTAGGAGTCCACTCTCCACCCCGGTGCTTCTTCAGCCAGCCTATCCAGTGGTCTCTTTATTCTCTAAAAGTCTGGACCCCTCACCCAATTCTTCAGGTTCAGACACACCTGGGGATACTTCTGGTCTACTTGTCCAGGTCTCCACCGGTATTGCACGTGCCCACCAACGACTCCGAACCCTTTGTCCAGTGGCCAGCACCCGCCTCAACCCTTGCTGGATTCCTTTGCAAAACAGGATATATATAGATAGGACCCCACTCCCATTTTCACCTGACTCAGCGGGAGAAGGGCTGGGAGTTCCTTCCTCAATCACTGGGGAGTTAGCAAAAGACAGCATATAACACGCATTCAGGGCCTCCTACTCCGAATCAGTATCCATCTCAGGAGTGGAGGACTTCCTAATCTCTCTGGCTGTGGGTCCTACAGTCACTCAGCGTTTCCGCCGAGTCCAAGTGGAGACGTAGGCTCCAGGTTGGGCTCTGGGTCTAACTGCACCTGTTGTCTAAGCGGCAGCAGTTGTTTTTCCAATGGAGAATACTGACAGGCCCAATCCCATCCTCTGGTTTCAGGTTTGGCTTTTGCCTCTCCACCACATAGGGTTCAGCCGCTCAGCGGTCCGCCAACTTGTTTCCCAGGAATCTCCAAGTTCCTTATGAGGGCCCGATCTCCCGCAGGAGCTCGGAAAACTTCATCTTTAATCGTACTTCCTCTTTTTTCCTTGATTACGTTGAGCAGCCGGCATCGCAGCTAATTCATATGCCCCTTTCAGCTCTCTGCTCATGTCAGATTGTATGCATTTTTCATACATTAAATTGTACCTTTGATCATTTTAATATTGTTGGGGAGAGGGAAACCTGCAGGAAGCAACAGTGGTCGTGCTTCTGCCACTGAGTGTGGCCCAGTGGCTGACAAGAGTGGGGAAATGAAAAGAGTGACATCAGTAGGCGACCCTATAGTCACACAGCTAGATGGTATGTGGATGCGAATGTGAAGCTTGGTGGTAGTTTGCATCAAGGTGCTTGGATCGTGTATATATTGCTACAAAAGTCAAAGGAAGAAGGAGAGAGGAGGACCTGAAAAACAGAATATAGAAAGTTGGGGAAACTCTGTGATGCGGTACCTCGAAGAGTAGTAATCTCGGGATTGCTGTTTGTGCTCGCGACAGCGGGGATACGGATAGAATGAGGTGGCAGACAAATGCGTGATTTTTGGATAATTCGGTCGTCTTTCGTGGCAGGTGGGACCTGTACAAAGGCGGGGATTGCACTTGAATCCGGGGCCTCGGGCAATATTCTTGGGGGCGGCTATACACGAGCTATTTGGTGTGGTTTAAACTAATATGACAGGGGGAATACAACCAGAATAATAGAGCTGAGGACAAGCCAGAAGTTTTGCAATTAGATGATGTGTCGGACCTGAATGTTAGGAAGTACAAGCCAATGTTTGGCTATAAATGCAGACAGAGCATCGAGTTAAATTATACCACAGAGGCACAATTCAAAAGACCGAATAATGCACGACTGAACGTGCTGTATTTAAATGTGTGAAGTATTCGGTATAACGTGAACGAATCAGAGATTAATTGGCATGACATGCTGGGCATCACTGAGTCATGACTGAAAGAAGGCCATACTTGGGAGATCAAAAGTTAACGTCAAAAGATAAACTTCAATCTTCAGCAAGTCAATAGGAAAGTTAATGCCATCAGCAAAGGAACCCCGCTTCATCACATTTCATTATGCAGTGTGAACCGTTTACGGTGCTGATTCAGGCAACTGGATCAATGAGCACAGTTGTAGAGCAACTCTCCATCTCAGAGTCCACGTGTGAGTCTGAAACCTGCTTTGCCAAGAAATACATCTCAGCACGTCACTGTACTCTCTACCTCTTCCCATTCGCCACTGGAAAGGCTGCAATCCTTTAAAAGAGAAGTTAATAATTGTCATCGGAGGAGCAATTGGAGACGGATAATAAATGATGCCTTGGACACAACACAAATATCGCCGAAATCAACAAAACTAGCATGAGCGCTGATGCATTGATCAGTGAAGCGGATGTATTGACTAATGGCGCAGTGGACAATGAAATGGCAGAATAGGTCTTGAAATGAATTGCTTTCGCAACAAATGACAACTGTTTCCGAGTTTCTGATAGAATTTACAAGAAAAGGCGAATCACACGGTGAGACTAGCGCAGTCGGCCTCACAAATCGTATTCAAAGTGTGACAGGGAAAAGTGTGTTATCAGTGCTGAGATATTCTAAAAGAAGCCGAGGGCCTCGGGTTAGTACGAGTTCCACAATGCATACAGAGTGGTGAGTCAGCCCATAGTGATGATACCAGTTCCGCACATCGCGCATCCATACCAACTCCACGATGGATACAGAAAGGCGAGCCATTCTCCAGTGATACCAGTTCCACGTTAGAGACGGACATGAGACTCTGTCCAGTCAACCGAGGTCTGCACATTGGTACAGGTTCCACACTGGATATAGAGCTGTGAGTCTTTGTATTTCCAATATCCCGAGGGTCGTTCATCGGAACGAGTTCCACAATAGGCACAGAGTAGTTTGTACTACAAAACAGACGGAACCTGAGCTTGAAGGGTGAGCTTGAACGTATCCTTTGTTCTGCACATACTTAGGTTGGTGACGAAAATGAGAAGTCACTGAATGGGGAAATCGGACAGAGATAGTCGTGAAGTCACAGTTTACCGCTACAGAGAAATATGCACTTCCGGTCATCTAAGTAATTTCTCTGTGATCCTCCGCCCCGCCCCATTTATCTGCACCTTCTGTCCTACCCTCATTCACGGACCTACACAACCTTCTCTGAAATGATGCAATTGAATCCGATCTACCATTTACGCTTGCAGTTTCTTCCACACTTTCTGGACTCTCTGAGGAAATAACTTCGGCTACATATATTTCAACTTTCTCCCCAAGCCGATGAGCTCTAGTTGTAGATTCACTCAAAGGCTAGAACATAGAACATAGAAATCTACAGTACATTACACGCCCTTTAGTCCACAATATTGTGCCGAATATGTAACCTTCTCTAGAAACTCTTTAGACTTTCCCGAGCGCATAGCCCTCTACTTTTATAAACTGCATGTACCTGTCGAAAAGATTCTTCAAATATTCTATTTTATCCACTGCCAGCGCCGCCGCCCGCATTGCATTCCATGCAAATAGCGTTCTCTGTGTGTAAAACTTACTCCCTTGTTTCCTCTCTGTACCTATTTCCAAGCACTTTAAATTATGCCCTCTTGTGTGAGCCTTTTCGGCTCTGTGGGAAAAAATCTATGACCATCCACGCGATCAATGACTCTCTTCCACTTTCAGGTCACCTTCACATCCCCTGTCACTACAAGGAGAAAAGGTCAAGTGTACTCAAGCATAGTAAAGACACTGGATGAGGAAAATCTGCGTGCATTCACCTTGTTCATTTCCCCAAGTCTTCTTTTCAAATTATCTCTGGATATTTTGAAGCTTATTGATTGTTCAAAACTATAAGTAGTTGGCCAGAACAGCCCGTGTTATTCTGTCTACGGTCTCATCAATGTTGATTGCTCAGGATAATTTTCTGCTTTAGAAACGACACAGATCAGAAAATGTCGCATTTTAGCCGCTGATGTCAGATGTTTTGGAAGTACATTGGTAACGTTCATATAATCATTTGTTGAAGAGGTAATATCTTGTAACATCCCTTGGGAATACAATTTCACAGCAATATTACAGAGTGACAAAAACATTTTAATGTAACTGTTTTTGTCGCTGGTTTTCCTTCACGCGACAGATGTTATAACAACACTAACTGCTTGAGTGGAATTACACTGAATTGCATATAACTTTTTAAAACCTGCCATCAATCCATATAAGCATTCGGATCGTTCCCTGCTACTGAAAACTACTCCTGAGGGAATATGGGATATCCAGCGATTTACTGCATCGCGGGCGTTTTCTATCCTGCAATAGTAGCGATCTGTATCCCTGGTAAGATACTGGAGCTGGTCACTCTATTTATGGTGCCGTAGTCATCT
Source organism: Hypanus berthalutzae (assembly GCA_032362145.1). NCBI lineage: Eukaryota > Metazoa > Chordata > Chondrichthyes > Myliobatiformes > Dasyatidae > Hypanus > Hypanus berthalutzae. Next base: position 6,334 of record JAUOBT010087476.1, read on the forward strand.
TGCTTTTGTTCAATTGCACTGTTTGGACTTTTACTGAGCACAGATGTTACCTCCTTCAAAAACGTGCTTCTAGAATGGAGGATTCAACCATCTGATAGTTTTGTTATTCAGTTTCCATATTGTTTCTACGTGATATTTTCTTTATTTCTTTTGTTACTTACGTGAGTGCCGATATTGCCATAGTTCCATAGTTTCACCTTGCTCGGCTTTCTGAACCGACAGGGGTTATTTTTCCAGATCAGCAGCTTTTTCAACTAACCGGCCAGTCGAAAATCGACACTCAGGTCTGTTCTTCCATAAAACGTTAAATTATAACTTATGCATTAAATATCATGATCTCACCACAAATAAAGCCGTCAGCTATTTCACCTCAAACATTGGAAATTGAGCGATCGATATTCACGGGTTCGTTACATAGAAATCAGATGCCGGGCTTTAATCTGTTGGAAGGTCACCAACCCACTGCTAATTATGTCAATTATTGCCCAGCCGGTATGCACAGATTCCACAACATTGAATTTTTGCTTTTCATTTCGGAAACAAAAATTCATACCCTGTGTAACATTGGAAAAATGATGAGCATTCAGACATTTGCAGCTGACGATAATTCTGTGTTGATTCTTTTTTTCTCTCTAAATTTCTTGCAGTTAATTTAACGGCCATTGTGATCGTATCTCGAGGAAAGTGCGGACTGTTCAAATGCATCACCCGTTACCTGGTTGGTATGGCAACAGCGGATATGACGGCGGTTATAGTTGTCGCTGTAGTGGAACAGACCAACAACATCTACATTCATTCCAAGTTTCTGCTTATCACCTCTGTATGCGCTCTGCCACTTGTTTTTATGGTTATGACGAGGGACTGTTCTGTTTGGTTTACGGTCAGTTTTAACTTCGATCGTTTCATTGCAATATGTTGTCGACAGCTCGGGGGACTGTACTGCACTGAGAGAAGAGCAAGAGTCGTTTTGGTGACTGTGGTTATAGTGATTTGCGGGAGAAGTGTCTCGTTTTACCTTGCTCTCGAACCTTATGTCATCATTGACAACATGCCGTGGCGTTGCGTCCACACACATGAATACGCTACTTTACCCGTCTGGAAAGGAATGGAATTACGAGATAACATTTTTGCACCGTTACCACCAATCGGCTTAATTCTTATCTTCAATGGGTTAACAGTAAGACATATAATAGCGGCAAATAGAGTCCGCAGAGGGCTTCGGAAGAGCAGCGATAAACAGAAAGTTACCGAGGTGGAAAAGCGCAGAAAATCGATTATTTTATTGTTATCAATTTCAGCTAATTTCATATTACAGTGGATGCCCGCTACAGCTCGGTCCCTGAAATGCCAAACGGAAAATTACTATTACCTCGACAGATATTTGAATTCCCCGGTATATATACGACAGCAATGTGGGTTGATGTTGGAAACTCTCAGTGTGTGCCCCAATAGTTGCATCTATACAATGACACAAAGGAAGTTCAGACCAGAGCTGAAGGATGGACTGAAGTATGTTTTTACGTTCAAAGCTCATCTGTATAGATAACATCCACTCCAATTGCAATTCAGGGGAGGTTTAGAACAAAACAGTTGGAATAAGTAATTAGGTTTGACAAATATGTCAGAAATTCAAACAATCTTGTGCCCGGTCATCCTGAAAGGTATAAATTACAAACTATCACAAAGACTTGACAATCATCGTGGAAACACTACCACAACATAGAAGCCAGGACCAACAGGCTCCGGGATAGCACCATCCACCAAGCCATCAAACTCATTAACTCACGCTCATTTGAGATTTTTTCTATGTCTCTTCTAATTATGATAAATTATTATAAATTACTAGGATTGTACATTGCACATTTAGACGGAAACGTAACCTAAAGGTTTTTACTCCTCATGTATGAGAAGGTTGTAAGAATTAAAGTCAAGTCAGTCTCAAGAGGAGGAATTATTTCCAGACTTCTCGGCGTTCAGATGTTTCAAAATGTTCATAGTCGGGTAAAAGAGAGTAAACAGAAAGTCTTTGAAACACATGGAGAGCTTAACAGCCTCACAGATGCGGTAAAGGACACCGTGGTGTGATTGCATTTTAATAGACTGTGAGCGGAACCCAAATGTAGGAAGGGAACAAACACTCGTTTCAGAGTACTTTGTACAGATCTCGCATCACCAAAACTGAAACAACACACAGAGACAATGACAGATTGGGAGATAGATTTTGGACAAGCGCTTATATTAACACAGCCGTTATCACAGGCAACTTAATCTTCACTGACATTCATCGGCAATTCCTCAGTTTAAAAGGTTCAGATGTGAGAGAATTTCTCTGTTGTGTACATGAAGAAGACATGGCACAAGTAACGGGTAGGTGGACTCGTGTACATTCCATCTTGTTAATAAAATAAATTTAAATGGGTCAGGTAACTGATCTGTCCACGTGTCAGCATTTCCGAACGATAGAGCACAGCTATTCGACATACATTACACTGGGATAACAGCAGACAATATGAAATGTACTTAATTGATACTGTTGGGTAGGAACTTGGCAGCTGAATTACGGAAGCGATTTGTTGCTTCAAATGCACAAGAGAAATATGGAGATTGTTCATGGAGCACTTGATTGGGGTTCAGCGTTGGCTTGTTTCACTGAGGCGGGGAACGGATGGCCCAGTAAAATAACTCTGGTTGACAAGATATATGGAACACCTCTTCAAGAAGAAGACAGAACTATACTTCAGGTTTTGGAAGGAGGAATCAGGCAGGGATATGGAAAGTCACAATGTAGCCAGGAGGGATTTTCTAGTGGACTTAGAAGAATTAAAATGAGAAGGCCTTGGAGAGCCGCTAAAGTAGGTGAAAAACAGGAGGATAACGGAAGAGAGTGTTGAACAGATCAGAGATAAAAGAGGAAGTATGTGTCTGGAGTGCAGGGAGGCTGTTAAGTTTCTTACTGATACTTTGATTCAGTATTCACCAGTGAGTGAGACCTTGATGAACGTGGATACAGGTGTGCTGAGACATGCAGACGTTTCCAATTACGATCTGGAAACTGGGAAAACATGAAACTATCCATTTCGCGGTGCTAGAAGAGATGTAATCCGGGTAATTATAGAAAACCAGTGAAGATATTGCTGAGCTTTTCGACATAACATTTGTGTCATCACTGGTTACAGAAGTAGTACGGGAGCATTGGAGAATGGCAAATGTTATTTCTTTATTCAAGAAATGTAATAGGGATATTCTTGAGAATTACTGTCCAATCAGTCTTCGGTCAGTAGTGGAAGGTATTGTAGAGGCTTCCTAGAGACTGGATTTGAGGAAAAACGTATTCTCATTAGGGATAGTCAGCATGGTTTTGTGACCCTTATGAACCAGAATAAATTGCATTCAAAAGTGAAAAATAGGTAGATACTGCAGAGGAGTCGATGTGGGGCATATTAATTGTGGATGCGATTAGACTGGGTTCCCTATGGTACGCACGTTCAGAAAGTCAGGTGGCCGGAATCTAGTGAATCATGGCTGCACAGATTCAGAGCTGGCTAACCAAAGGAAGGCCGATGAGGTAGTAGACGGAGTGAACTCTGCCTGGAGTATAGTGTCTAGTGATTTTCCGCAAGGAAGGTATAATCTTTTGTACACTTTACACCTATATCTAGACTCTGCACTTATAGTGTCCTGAGAAAGATACTTCAATTTGACCGTCCTGCCGGACTTGGATAATTTATTGAGTTAGGGCTGATTTTGAAAACAAAAATACTGAATTCCTACTGAAACTGCACGCTATCTAAACTGAAATCATGTATTCTTATTACAGGGCAGATGCAACGATTACATCAAACCAATTTTCCCCCCGGTGGAACCCTGAAACTCAAGATCAGCAATTCAAAATATTCAGCAGCATCCTTTGTTGCTTCCCAAATTAAACTACCCCCAAGAAAGCAAATTTCAAGTTCCCAATTCAAGTGCACACGAATTTGTCTTATGTCAAGTTAATCTTTGAAGAGCGGGTTTATCGTACCCGGAATAGATACACTGATATTTCGATCTATTTAAACTTTATTTCACATGGACAGTGTGGAATTTGTGTCTCCCTCTGAAATCAATACCACAGCCAACAAACACAAGCACGCAATCGAAATACGCAGGTAAGGCAAAACAAAAATCTAAGCTCCAACGTTTGTTCCTTCAAAACTGTCGCTGGTAACTGGCTTATATACAATAAACAGTTAATTCTTATAGTGAAAATCCTTATCAAATATAATAAAGAACAACGGGAATCCAGATGTGGATGATTGCGGCCCTCATACACTCACATGTTATACAATTTTGGAAACAGAAACATTCTTTGATATTAACCTGTTCCTGCAAGGTTATTTCAACTAATGAAGCAGACATTTTCAGACAGTGAGATCCTCTTGTTAAAGAAAATATTAATTCAAACATCCTTTCTGTACATTGCTAACAATCACACGATTGCCTTCCGTTCATTCACGCACGCAATATCCCCCTTTCACTTTCAACTGAGTTCACAAATGTCCAATCGTTGTGCAGCATTTTGCATTCTAAATGTATTCACACTTATCGCAGAACTTTTAAGTGTTGAAAAGTTAATAAATAATCTATAATTAGAATCATACAACATTTAAGAATTCGTTTCGAGTCTAAAACAAATGGACGCCTGAAGTTATGTATCGTCCGCAAATTTTTATTCATCATATCTGCAAGAGATCGTCAATACGTCACCAAATCTCTAAGGACTCCAAAGTTTTCCCGACTCTAATCACTGCCCAAAGATAAGATTGAGAGTTAATGAACGATTTGTTGTATATTATCAGGTTCAATAATCACCACCGTTAATGTAACAGATTTGAACACTGCACTGACGCCTGTGCCATACTCCCCAGTCCCCAATCCGGAACTATGGTCTTGTCTGCTTTAGTGATGGAGTGAGGGTATATTCATATAGAGTTTATCCTCACTTATAATCAGAGGGAGGAGATTACGATGATGGTGATGATCTCTTTCCTTCCTTTTCTGAGTTGTTTTGAAGGTTGTGGCCTGAAGTTACACGATATAGAAACATATAAAACTATGAAGTGGATGGATAATATAGAGGCAGCAAAGTTATTTCCACTGGTAGAAAAGGCGTGCCAGAAAGGCAATGTCATGATAATCGTTGGGGATTTTAACACGACGGTGGATTGGGAAATCTAGGTATATAATGGACCTCAAGAGAGAATTTGTGGAAAGTCGATGAGGCAGCTTTAATGGCATTTGAGACTGATCTGACAGCATAGACTCCATCAACAGTTTCACGTCCAATATTCCTTCAAACAAGCAAATACACAACAAATATCACATCAACGTAGAGTATTTTTTAAACGTAGCTTAATCACTATAGACATGTTAGGCCAGATGAAATATGGAGAGGGAGTCGGAGTAGTGACAAGAGTACTGGGTTCATTGCTTGCATGCTGGCAGGAGATGTTTGCATATAGACTGACTTTTCCGCATCATAACCATACTGATCTGAGTCGCTACGTCCAACTCGAACATCATGTTGCAAATGCAGGCACTGCTTATTATTTCTCTGTGAATGGGGATGTTAAACCAACAACTTTCCTATCGGCTGCAGACACCTCATTTCATCTCCAGTGTTACATAGAAACACAGAAATCACAATACTGGCCCTTTGGCCCACAAGTTTTTGACGAACATGTCCCTGCCTTAGTAATTACTAGGCTTGCATACAGCCATCTATCTTCCTAAACTCCGTGTACTTATTTAAACGTCTCTTAAAAGACCCTATCGTATCCTCCTCCAACACCGTTGCTGGCTGCCCATTCCACGCATTAACCACCCTCTGATTAAAAAAAAAACTTACCCTGATATCTCCTCCGCACCTCCTCCCCGACAACTTATACCTGAGTGCTCCTGTGGCAACCATTCCCACCTTGGGGAAAGAAGCCTCTGACTATCCACATGATCAATGCCTTTCATCATCTTATACAATTATATCAGGTCACCTCATCCTTCGTTTCTCCAAGGACAAAAGGCCGAGTTCACACAGCCTATTCTCATATGGCACGCTCCCCAATCCAGGCAACATCCTTACAAATCTCCTCTGCACCCTTTCTATGGCTTCCACATCTTTCCTGTTGTGAGCCGACCAAAACTGAGCACAGTATTCGAAGTGGGATCTGGCCAGGTTCCTATAGAGCTGCAACATTACCTCCCAGCTCCGAAACTCAATTCCACGATTGATGAAGGCCAATACACCCGACACCATCCTAATCACAGCTTCTACCTACGGAGCTGTTTGAGCGTCCTATGGACTCGGACCCCAAGATGCCTCTGATCCTGCACACCGCCAAGAGTCTTACCATTAAAGCTATTTTCTACCATCATATTTGACCTACAAAAATGAACCACTTCACACTTAACTGTGTTGAACTCTATCTGCCACTTCTCAATGTCAATGTCTCGCTGTAACCTCTGATAGACTTCCTCACTATCCACAGCTATCTTTGTGCCATCAGCAAACTTACTAACCCATTTCTACAATTCCTCATGCAGGTTGTTTCCAAAAATCACAAGGTTGAATCACAATTAGATAGGGGGTGTCCTCCAAGGGAATCAGTTGGTCAGTTGCAAGTTGGTCAGTAAATGATTAATGAGTTATTAGTAATCAGCGTCTTCTGTCTCAATTGCCAAAACCCGTGATCTTCTGTATCGTAACAGGCTCTTGGATCAATCCTTCATCAATGAAGGGCCATTCCGGATCGGCTAAAGCTGTCGGGGACCAGCCATGGAGGATAGTGGTCGTGGGGTTTTTATCAGGTCTGCTCACGCTGAGATACCCTTGTCTGACCCCAGTTGATAGGATTCATCTGCCATTCGTTCCATACACACGATCTGCAGCCTACTTAACCCCAGTTCTCAGACACCATCCTTGTTCACTCATCGAACCAGTCGGCCTCAACCAGTAGTTTTTGGATTTCGCCTGAGCTGCATAACGTTTAGCTAGTTAATTGTCCTTGCCCCTTACGTTGAGGCTTCTGGTGTTACTCTGATTTGTTACTTTGTGATCTGTTATGGAAGTTATTGTTTCCGGCTGAATCCGCTCCACTGCTCTGATTTTGGCTCAAGCCTCCTCTGCATTTCCTGACAGATTAAACGGCAAGGATGTTAAATAGAGAAGACATCTCTCCGGTGATATTACAGCCACTCTTCAAATGAAGTTCATTATATTCCATGAAATGACATGAAATGTTAACCCTTGATTTGGATAACACTGGAGCAAAATCTGTAAGGATAAATGTTCCTGTTATTAGATATTTTTGAATGACACACAACACATTTCAGGACATGTATGAAAGCGTAACATGACGGATGTGATTAGAGTTAACGCAGAAGAAAATTGTAATGAAAGGAAGAACGCAATATGTCGGTTTTTTTTCTACAAACCCCATTGCCAGAAAAGTTGGGATATTTTCCAAAATGCAATAAAAACAAAAATATGTGGTGTGTTAATTCACGTGAAACTTTATTTAACTGACAAAAGTACGAAGAAAAGATTTTCAATAGTTTTACTGACCAACTGAATTTATTTTGTAAATAG
>JAUOBT010088367.1:0-32166 GCA_032362145.1 Hypanus berthalutzae
CGGATACATAATGATCTGGGCGGGATTTCTAGAGTAAGCTCATACATGAATTACTGAGCATGTCTGGAATCGAAAAGCCGCGGACAACGCCATATGACACGTTGACTGATCCACTGCCTGAGAGGTTTAAACAGAACTTGTGAGATATACTCGGAACCTTGGAAGTCAACAAAAAAAAGACACGCGAAGTCGACATATTGTACGTCTTGTCCTCTTCTACAACTGTGTTTGAAATGAAGCTGCAGGGTGCACACCATATCTAATGTTTGCGCCAGGGGCGAGTTTGTCCATCGACCATTGTTTTACGACTGGCGATGAAGACATACTAGCGAACACGGATCTGAGAGTATTTGTTTGATCTGAGAAGGGATCCGAAAAGGTTTATGAATGAGCTGATATTGCGGCTGTCAAGTGGAATCAAGGAAATAAGAGGAAATATGACCAAACGTTTAAGTTTCCCAATTCCTGGCAGAAGACCGAGTCTTTCTGGCTACCTGGATGAATAATTTGTCTGACCGTTCGCAGCTACGCGCTGTGCAGTGGAGACTCAGATGAGAGACGCACCAGTTTTCTGTGTGAAACCAGAAGATGGAATAGGGCCTGTCAAGATTCTCCATCGTAACCACGTTCTACTGCTGCAACAAGAGGTGCGGGTTGACCCAGAGCCCGGGATGCAATCTACCGGACTCTGCAGCGTCCTGAAGAGACTAAAGGACCAACAGTAGGAGAGATTAGACTGGCCGCCATCCCTAAATCTGATACGAACTGTGAGGATGAGGAAATGGATGTGTGGTACTATATGTACTGCCTTTTGCTAACTCCCCACGCATGGAGAAAGACATTTACAACCCTTCTCACTCTGGGGCTGGTGAAATCGTTGTCACTTTCTGTTGTAGACGGCGTCTCTGTGGGACCGTGATGTGGATGAAGCGGTTCTCAGCCAAGTGTCAGAGGGATCCGAGGTGTGGGACGGCACGAGCCTCTCTCACCTGGTCCCTCAGCAACAGCTCCATAGCAAAGAAAGCGCAGCAGCGTCTGTACTTTCTGCTAAGGCTGAGGAAAGTCCATCTCCTACTTCCACACCACCCCCATCGTCTTCATATTCTACAGGGGTTGTACTGAGAGTATCCTGAGCAGCTGCATCACTGCTTGGTTCAGAAATTGCACCGCCTCCGATCGCAAGACCCTGCAGCGGATAGTGAGGTCAGCTGATCAGATCATGGGGGTCTCTCTTCCCGCTATTACGGATATTTAAACGACACACTGCATCCGGAAAGCAAACAGCATTATGAAAGACCCCATGCACCCCTCATACAATGTCTTCTACCTCCTGCCGTCTGAGAAAAGGCACCGAAGTATTCGAGCTCTCACGACCAGACGATGTAGATATTTCTACCCCAAAGCTACCAGACTCCTCAATAGCCAGAGCCTGGACTGCACCTTTCTGCCCAATTGTCTTTTTTTTTTATTTATTGCAATGCCTGCACTGTGTTGTGCACTTTATGCAGTCCTGCGTAGGTCTGTAGTCTAGTGTAGTTTTCTCTTCTGTGTTGTGTTTTTTTACGTAGTTCTGCCTAGTTTTTGTACTGTGTCATGTAAAACCATGGTTCTGAAAAACGTGGTCTGATTTTTACTACGTATTGTGCCGGCAGTTCTGGTGGAAATGCCAATAAAAAGTTACTTACCTTGACTTGACTTGAACCTGAAGAAGTAGGTGATTGTGTACGGACATCTCAAAGAATCATGAGATGCCCAGATAGGCTGGCCTATGTAGCACCGGGGGAACAGAGCTTTACTGCCTTCTACAAATGGACTGCAAGTTCTGACATCACGATATTCCTTTGAAAACGGTGTTATTAATGACGGGATGAAGAATGATTTCAAAGTCACTATTTTGGTGGGGGTGGGGTGGGCGGAGTATAAATCTTATTTGCTTGTGCCCTGGTTCTGTGCAAACTGCTTGTTTGGTTTACTGTTGAAGATAAGACATAAGAGAATTGTATGTCATCCAATTAAGATGGCGGGATTAAGGGGAGGTTTCTTTGGTAAGGGGCACTAACGATGGGCTTAGGGCTTTTGTTGAGGAGAAGAAGACGCCAGGGAGAAGAAGTCGTACGATTCGACCCGGAGCGGGGCCGTGTTTCGACGAAGCTCGGGGTGAGATCCAAGGATAATTGGCGAAAGGGAAACTGTGCGTTCCAAATGTACACTGTTTCATTAAAATTGTCCCTTTTCTTTTTTTTTCGCTTTCTTTACTACCCCGTCAAATTAAGAATTATGAAGCACAATATTTCATTTCGTCGCACTTATTTGTAAAAGGGAAAGTAATCAGGCTGCATCCGCACAATCAGGGTGTTTTTGGGAGTACTTTCGCTTCAATCTCACACGTTTGGAGACGTCCGGAGACCCCTGGACTTACGCAACCGATGGAATCGGACTGTTCCATGCGCAATGTGTGACATCTCATAAGCGGGAGGTTTTCTTGGTGAGGGACAATCAGGTTGGTTTTGGGATTTCTATTTTTGTTCGGCGAGATAGGAATAGAGAAGACGCTGGGTAGCATCGGTCGTAGCATACGATTCGGTGGGAGAGCAGTTTGTTCGATGTGGATTGCGAGCGAAGGTGCTCTGGACGTTCACGCTCATGAGTGACAAGCGGTCAAGACGAGCTGCAACATGCACCAATGACTATTAGGACTTTCTCTTTACCGCGTTTAAGCACCTTAGTCGATTAGTTGAGAAACTGGATATTTGCTGAGATGAAAACGTCACCTCCGTTCTGCTTACAGGAGAAATGCTGCAAATGCTGAGAATTGAAGCCACGCTCACACACAAGGCAGAATGAACTCAGCAGGCCTGGCAGCAGGTGTGGAATAGATTACAGTCGACTGTTCGGGACGAGGCCCTTCAGCAGGACTGAAGCATCCCGGTCCGAACCGTCGACAGCTCTCTTTCCCATAGATGTTCCCTGGACTGCTCAGTCCATGTAAGATGTTCACGGTTCATGCGTCTGTTACCCAACCCACCACTTCGAGCCCTTCCCACATACCCACACCTGTTAATTCTCTTACATTTCCTGTCAACCCATGTATTGTGGAAATGTTTCTGAAACGTTGCAATGGCACCTGATTCCAAAACCTGCCCTGAGACCTCTTTCCATGTGATGATCACTCCCAGATGAACGTATTACCTCACAGACTCGCAATAAACCTAAGCGCACTTATCGTGAAGCTTTTGGTGTCTCTGACCCATTATTCGCTGGAATTTCGAAGAATGAGCGCGGATTGATAGGTCGAGATGAGGTCGATGTAGAAGGAATGATGGTGCGGGGGAAGCGGGGCGGTGGGAGTTGGCTCGTATCACAGGGCACAGATTCCGATCAGGAAGACATCGCTTGAGAGCAGATATGAGGAAGAATCAACTTAGGCAGATGGTGTTGATTCTGCGGGATTCAATGTCACAGTCGGATGTGAATGACATGCCATTTGTTATGTTTATATCGGAGGTCGATAGGTTATTGATTAGGTAATACCGCAGACGTCCTATGTCTCCTGTTCTGATGACAATTTGAAAATGATGTCAGTGACAACGCCTTCATGCAGAAGCTGGTGTGTATTTGGTAAAGGCCGCCAGAAATAATTCTGATGGTGGGCAGAATAATATCGAAATGAGCAAGTCATAAAAGGAGAGATCAAGCGTGAGATGAGCAAAACCGGACGAGCTGACCAGGCATCTAAGTCGAGATGGACCGTGTGCCCAATTTCTATAGTGTATTACTCTATGACTATGATTACAACTAACATAGAAATCAGCAGAAAAAGCAAGTCACAGGCACCCTTACCAACCAAGAACCCATATCTCTCTGCCTTCAATGCACGGAATGAATTCGTCCATTGTCCGTTGCGGCAAGAAATCCCAGAAAGTACCGTCCCCTGACTGAAGACATCCCCTTCGTCACAATTTCAGATCTCTAGGATGTTCTTTTACTCTGAGGTAGTGAACCCGGATCCAGGTCTCTCTACTGATGTGGATATCCTCACCATGTCCACTCGGTACAGGTTTTCCCAGTACTTTTACTAACATTTAGACTCCCCGTTGCCCTTCTGAACCGGATCGAGTACTACACAGAACCTTTCAAGCAACCAGTCTGTTCCTATCTTTCAGTGATATCCTCCATCCCTGGAGTTCTCCGATTCCTCCGGCAATTGTGCTTTGATATGTCTAATCCTAGTTACTGTCTGACCAAATGAGGTGATGAGCGGGATTCCTCAGGAAGTACACATGCTGTTGCAGTTCGGCTGTGGCTTTACAGCCCCTCGCAGGGAGATGGGAACCGGCATGATGGGGCTGAGGAAGAGGCAGCAGGTTTCGATTTGACGATGAGTCTAAAATTATAGTAAGGAAGAACAAGACAAAGATTGAGTACGTGCAGATTGTGTAAAAAGATAAATTGTAGCAGAGAGGCAAAATTAATTCGGGCGAAGAATGAGGACTGAGGTCGAATAAGGTGGACTGACGTGGAGTTAAAAGTTAAAGTCTGTCCATAGCCTTAAATGCTCATCGGGCCGGTTTTTATGCCGGTTTCCGAGACCTGAAGCGTCTGAGAGTATGGAGCTACCCCCTCCCCCGGATAAAGCGCCAGTCTATTGCCAGGTTAACACCCAGCATTTTGCAGGTACCCATTTTCAGCTGAGTTGGACTAGAGCAATATAATGTTAAGTGTCTTGCTGAAGGAAAGAATACGCTTCCTTGGCTGGAGCTTGGAAGTATGTACAGAGAATATGTCAGGGGTAGTTTCTTTTGCATAGAGTGATCAGTGCGTGGAATGGGTTGCCGGCGGCGTTGGTGGAGGCGGAAACGATAGTGTCTTTTATGAGACTACTGGATGACCACATTAGGCTTAGAAACATAATGGGTTATGTGTTAATAGTAATAGTGAGAAAAGGAACTGTGCTGGGTGCTGGAGTTCTTTGATAGAGGACTTGCCTTTATGAGACACTGCTCCCTAAGGATGTCGGGGGTACTTTGTAAGCTAGTGCCCAGGATGTACTAGATTTGCAACTTTCTGCAGGTTTTTACGGTACCGTACTGTAGCCCATCCATACCAGACAGTGCGCAGCCTGTCAGAATGCTTTCCACCGTACCACTATAGAGGTTTTTGATTGTATTTGTTGTTTTGCCGACCTGACAACAATTTGTACTGTGTGAAGGACTACCGCTCAGTAATAATGATCAGTTAGGCACAGACAGATTTTGTACTTATCGTAACAAACTAAAACACGTGAATTTTCTCAACAGAAACCGATGTGCACGCCTACCAATTTTCCTAGGCACCACCACCCCCCCGCACCAAAGAGACAAAGGATAGAAAATGTAAAAACTGGGAAAGCACGCTACGCTGGCCACGTGTATTCCTTGCCCCGATCTAATCTCCACGTGTCAGACCTGGGTTATTTACTTCAGAGATCTGCGTTTTTTTTTACCTCAGGAGGGCTGTTCCTTCTTTGTATCTGAAGCTTCACTTTAGAACCTGCTATAACTGGCGACTGAAGATGAAGGTAACACACCACCAGCGGAATCCTCTTTTGTTTGCTCTATCACAGAAGGAGCTTCATGCTCGCCGCTGGTAAGGCAAGATAAATAATAACTTGAGGTATCTGTCGAATACCTGCCGGCCACCCTTCAATCGCCAGTTGGAATTTTAATTTCCTGATGTCCGGAGCCTTTCTTCCCACAACGCACCCAACCCCCCTCCCCCCAATAAAAACGTTGTTTTTGATCCCGTGGTGAACATTACCGAATCTCCTCAATGACTGTATTTGTACTCATACTTTTCCCAGACGCTGGCCTGAAGTAATGATCCTTGCTGATAGCTGTATCTTTGACATCTCTATGCGTTGCCCATTTCCCTTCTTTAAACTGACAGCCACAGTTACCGGCCTCAAGCAACGCAAGGATGTGTAACTCCCTGTAGCTCCTACCTTTAACGGACACAGCCTTCTAAATGAACTGGAGGTCACCTAGTGGCCGTTCCACTTCCTTAACATATTCTCTAAGGAACTTCACCGAGATGCACCTGGTACAGACAGGGTTTCCTTGAGGGTGGTCCTCTCCCAGAATCCCATCATCTCACTTATTTTTACCGCACTAATTGGGCCTCAATACTAGAGGAACAATAATTTAAAAAAAATAAAGCAGAAGATGGAACTCATTACCACATTACCACATGTGGTCCACATTACCACTGACGGATCCTCTGCCTAAATTTGTAATATTACATGATCATTCTTCGCTAAATGGCATTTAGCTCAATCAGACCTTTATGCAGCGCAGTAACAGATTGTGTTTCGCTCATTTTACCGGGGCATTATACAAGAAGAATTATAAAGGGCGCGACGGGACACCGAGCATCTTCCAGAACCCTTAGCATTTCAAAACTGTCGGTCTCAGCAATACAAAAGTGAGACACAGCTTTGTCCGCCGGAAAAAGACGTCTCACGTTACGACCCAAATACGAAAATACCTCTGCCTTCATTTTAAGACAATAATGAAACATTAATTGCAGCTAAATGTAGAAGTGAATTCCAGATTATGCGGCACATTAAGTTGTAGACATAGTAATGGGAATAGCTAAAATGAACGTGTACCAAACCGACCCGTTTTGCAACATTTGTTTAGAGAGGGTTACTGTAAAACAAATTGACAAAGCATGCTGGGGACCTGCAAGACGTTTCTAGTTATCCGATAGAAAAAAAATAGATTGTTAATAACTTAATGTTTTACAAGCAACAGAGCAATTCTGGATTTTGCAATATTTTTCCAAAAATCTTGAAATAGATGAAGGGCAATTTCAACTGTAGGTATTCAATCAAAATTAGTGTGTTCCATTTATTGTGACGTTTATTTCTAACAGTCATTTTGAAAGGATTTAAGTATTCTATAAATAGATTTACACATCAGTTTCATTTTCAGTTAATTCCTCATTTTGAGTGTTAAGAATAGTTAACACACTATTATTTCTCCGAGAAATCTGTACTGTATACGCGTATTTTAATTTAACTTCAGTCAATGTCAAACTGAGATCAGGACAAACGTCTAAGTATCCGATCGTATGATGTTCACGTTTCACTGTAGCCTGATGCTGCATCCAGCAGTACGCAGACTGACCACAGTGAATGTGATTAATTGACATGGTGGAATCTAGCTTTGGGATGTGTCTCATACTAACACAGAGGAACATTTAATTAACTTGCTACCCAAAACAGGTGGAAAAGATGGAGAATGGTTTAATATCTATCCAGTCCGAAAGTAAAATCACAGAGAAGGTCGCCAGGGAAATGATTTGTCAGTTGAAAATCCAAGAGCATTTATAGTTGACTCGAGAAACTGGTGCGAGTCACAATCAGTTCCAAAGGACAATAGACTTATAAGACATAGAACAAAATTAGGCCGTTCTCACTATCGAATTCGCTCCCCCATTCCATCATGGCTAATATATTACTCCATTAATTACATTCTGCTGTGATAGAACATCGAAATCTACAGTGCATTACCGGCCCTGTAGTCCACTTTGTTGTGCCGAATATATAACCTACTCGAGAAACTGCCTAAAATTATCCTGCCGCATAGCCTTCTATTTTCCGAATCCATGTACCAACCTATTGTATGCGCCTCCACCATCAGAGCCGGCATTGCTTTCCACACACTTTCCACTATCTGAAAACTAACCCCTGATATCTCAGTTGTATCCACTTCCAAGCAACTGGAAAGTATGTCTCCTCGTGTTAGCCATTTCACCCTGAGGAACAAGCATCTGGCTTTCAACAGGATCAACGCTTTTATCAGGTTGGCTCTCATCCTCCGTCGCTCCAAAGAGAAAAGGCCAAATTTACTTAACCTATACTCATGAGGCCTTTTGTCCAATTTACACCGCATACTTGTAAATCCCCTCTGCACTCTTTCTATAGTATCTACATCCTCCATGTAGTGAGGTGACCAGAACTGAACACAGCGCTCCAGGTGGGGTGTGACCGTGGTCTTGTATTGTTCCAATATTTATTCGCGGCTTTTGACCTCAGTTCAACGGTTGCTGAATCCCTTCTTAGCAACACTGTTAACCTGCGCAGTTGCTGTGAGTGTCCTACGGATACGGACCCCAATATCTCTCTGATCCTCAACAGTGCCAAGAGTCTTACCTTTAATGCTTCTTTCTTTCTTCAGCTTTGACCTACCAAACTCAGCCACTGCACACACATCTGGGTTGGACTCCATTTGTGAGTCTTTGAGTCCAGTTTTGCAACCTGTCTTTCCGCTGTAATCTTTGACAATCTTCCAGACGATCCACAACAACCCCAAACTTCGTGTCATCAGCAAACGTACAAAACTATCCTTCGATTACTTCATCCGGGTCATTTATAAGAAACACATAGAAAAGGGATCCCTCACTAATCCCTGCGGTTTACCAGTGGTCACCGACAGCAGGCAGAATAGGAAACATCGAGCAACCACCTTCGGGCTTCTACAGGTAAGCCAGTAGTGGATCAACCGAGCAGGGCCTCCTGAGACCCCACCCCTCTTCACTTTCTGACTAAATTTACAGAAAGGGAGCGAAGGGAGAACTGGAGAAGTGGTGGTTCAGAACAGCAACGTTTTCAGTCTGTTAAATTTGCGAACATGTTTGCAGAACAGAGCAGATGTAGATTTATTATCCAAATTGGAGGATTATTTAACCCTTTTGTCTGAGCCGTACATATTTCTAAAAAAAATCAAAAATAATTTCGCGGGTGAGAGTAAAACATCTTTCAACAACCTAATCTGGATCACGCCGAAAATAAATGTGTTTGTGCAGCAACTGCAATTCTTAATTACAGAACTCCAAAACTGTCACTGAAAAAAAGCCGAATAGAGATGTCGAGGTCCGTGTAGAGGCATCATATGCGAATGAAGACCAGAGTGGTTGTCGCCCAACAAAGAAGGGTGAAGAGCAGAAGGATGGATTGTTTCCGACTCCCCATCTTCGGATCTCGCTGTTGCCCACAAATATCTTGTCCCTTTTAGTTCCCTGCGGACTCTGCTCGCCGACAAAATCTATTTGACGGTCAGAGCATTGAGGGTCAGAATAAGAAAGACAGGAAGTAACCGTTTCAAGTTACTTCGAAAAAGTAATTACAAGTTTACCATTACAGACCCAGATTCCACTCCCGAACGACGTTACTGTTTTCATATACAAGAAATAAAATGGGATTTTTTTTTTTACAGAAACCAATAGATACTGCGCCAGTTACCAATTCCGCAATATTGTGGGAGCAATATTTTGTTTTAAATATACCCGAGCAAATGCCCATAAAGCGATCGAAACTGAAAGCGACAGTAAAGCACGCGGAACAATCAAAGGCCACGTGACACAGGACGTAGTGGACACTGCGTTGTACAGGACACGGTAAAGTCTGTATTCTTGACCAATCTGTTACAACAGGACTTCGATAATCACCACCATTAGATCCGCCACAGCCATCGCCACCAGGTGACGACTGACACATTCGGACAGACCGCATTTTCCTCGGCAGAGAATGGTGATTTCCACAAGGCTGACTGCGGCGAAAAGAAACTGAACAAAAACAAGATTTTTTTTTAAATCAGCCCGCCATTTGCATAGAAGTCCAAAAATCTGTTGTTCGCTTGATATGAAGTCCGTCATTTACCTGTAATGGACTTTATCACTGAGAGTAAGGATATAACTGTGTTTATGCGGTTTACGTGAGCACCTGTCCAGAGCATAAAGCGCGTTTCAGTAGCATTTATTCATATAATCGCTTCACGTTCACCGACGCCGCAGCTACGAGTCGAGTGCAGGATTGATATAGCCCAATATTTCCAAGACGACTGACATGGCCATCTGAGCTGGTCCCGTTTGTCCGCGTATGGATCACATCTCTGTCAACCTTCCCATTATTGAAACTGTCCAGCAGTCTTTTAAATATTGTTAACGTCCCTGTAACATCCACGTCCTTTGTCCGACTGTTCCATATGCAGATCACTTTCTTTGTTATAAAATGTCCCTCGGCATCTAACTGTATCTTTGTCATCTGATCTTAAACCTTCTCCCTTAGTTCATGTTTACCCAAACTATGGAGAAACAAAAATGTCTGCACACGTTAGCTGTTTCTACACATCGTCAGATGTGCTTTGAAATAAATATCAGAATGCCTTTCTCATCAAAACGACATCCACTCATTTGCACTTCTTTCCCAAAGTCTGGTTATTATTCGATTGCAAGCTCAGATTCTGAAACCCTGATATTGCACGACAGCAATATTCCGTCTTTTTTTTTCACAGCTGGGCGGGTTCAACAATCGCCTGAACGGGAAAGTATTACACAGACTAGTAATTGAGCTCATTCTAAATGTTGTAAACGAGTAAATGATGTCCGGCTGGCAACACAACTGACAGGCACAATGGCAAAATTGCAATGCTTTGACCAGACGGCGTCGATGTTCAGCTGTCAGCTATTTACTAAAAATGAAAAGTCACCTTCCATTCTGGCTATTGTTGCCGATTGTAACAGGATCCTAACTTGAAAATCCGACAATGTAAATACACTGAAGCTCCAATCTCTTTCAAAGTACAGTTCGGGGTATGTTTACTATTCAGAAATTTATGAATTATAAACTCTAACTTATTTCACGGATTTTCACAATAATATGAACAAATATTTTAGAATTGTATTAGCAAAATCTCCTTTATTATTTGCATTGGGATTGGGTAACGGTACACTTGATGGAAATAGAGAAGATAGTGACGATGTCATCATCGATCATGATGGAAGGGAATTTCTGTTTATTGTAAAATATTGGACTCTACCCTCTCCTCTGCACCCCACCCGCAATGTCGTAAGAGGAAATGCTCATCCAAAGAAATAACAAAATGTAATAGCGCTTTCGAACGTGTTACTGATGCAGGAGGTATTGCCAAGATTGCTGGGACGATCAGTGGCATATCTGAAGGCGGTGGGGTTTTCGTCGTCGTAGATGAAAGTGACGATAGACGAGCACAGTGTGGGTGCAGGAAGCAGCACCAATCCAGTCGTCAATGTAGGGGTTGAACGGGTGGGTTCGGGAACACAGGCTCAGGATCATATTCTCGTAGCTGGACCGATGTACACGGGCGGGCAATAGGACCGCACGTTGGAACTGTGCAACACAATACACTTTAAAATTATAGCGTTCTCTGGTAGAGTAGAAATGGGACGACAAGCTGGCGAATGACGGAAACGCACTGAGACTGTGTGAGGGACCTCTGTATGTAATTGCTGCTTGGGAGTTCTGAGTGGAACAAGGATTTCACCGGCCCTGTCGGACAGAGGTGCCGGCAATGTTGGTCCGGGTGGGTGAGGCCGCTGACTCAGGACTTCCTCGCAACAATGATGGCAAGCGGATATTTTACCAGATTTCGTAGCTGCTCCCTGAACTTGGTCTGCGTAAAGGCGTAAAGGGCTGTGTTGGTACAACAGCTCAGAAGCTGCAGAATGATGCCCAGCTGTCGCAGCGATTCAGACGGAAGCACAAATGTGGCAACAATATACAGCCGTTCCCACGCAAGGTACACAGTGAAAGGTGTCCACAGCAGGATGAAATTGCCAGAGACGATCAGCAATAAAATAAGGGATTTCCTGCGTTTCTCCATCTCCGGGTCTCTGGCACTCTGTCCGTTGCCGGTAACCCTGAGTCTCCTGCGAGCTCTGCTGGTGGCTAAGACGTGTCTGACGGTGAGGCCGTTCGTCAGCAGAACCAGGAGCAATGGGAGTACAGGGGTCAGAAAATAATAAAGTAGTTCAATTAGAGTCGTCACGTCTATCCGAAAATAATGCCATCCGTACAAACAAATGAATGGATCAACTATCGATCTGTAGTACACTGAGAGCCGAAAGTACCAGTAAATATTCTTCAAACAGCTGATCAAAGTCACTGCTCCTAAAACCATTGCCGCAGTTTTCCCGGTGCAATATTTTGCTTTCAGATTCTGGCAACAAATGGCGATAAACCGATCAAAGGTGAACGTGACGGTGAACCAGACCGAACAGTCAGTTGCGGTGTAAATCAGACCAGCGTGGATATTACACCCCTTGGGCATTGAGCGGAGGAAAACGAGGAATGACAGGTACATATGTAGAATCTTGCTCAGTGTCAGTTCCAGGATGAGAACCAGAAGATCCGCCACTGCCATGGCAACCAGGTAGTAAGTGACAACTCTGGAGAGGCCGCACTTTCCCCGAGACAGGATGAATATGGTCACCGTGTTCACTGTGAACAAAGGAAACAATCGGGGTAAACACAACAGGGAGGGTTCTCTTAAAGCAACCATATACTGCAGACCAATTTCTTGTCTGTAACAATGTTAGAAAATACAGTTTACCATTTTATGAACCAATACCGTTTTTCAATCAAAAGATAACGATAGCTGATAATTGGGCAATTTCATACGTGTTGAGGAAAATGGAGCTGAGTGGTGCATCATCTATTCACTCTGCATAATTTCAGCTGTCGTGAAGTCAGTGTCCTTGACACCCTCCGCGTTGAGCTGAAGCGGAGATTTCCGTCCTTGATTGTTACCTATGACGCCGGATTTGCAGAGAGAGCAGGATGAGTTTTGTATGCCCATGTCAAGTGTGTGGTTTTTGCTCACATTCGGAGAAAGTGGTGACAGGTCGAAAGCAATCGGCGTGCTTAACCATCGCTTGGGTTGATAGCTTACCGCGTAACAACGTCATTCTCTTTGGTGTAGTCACAGTCTGTGACTTCTCCAGGACTTCGGAGGATGACGTGAAAGATAACCGGCATCGCATCGGCTCTGGGAAAACAAATCACATCTATCTCTCTCCTCCCTTAATTCTACTCAATTTACTATCACGATCTGAACTGACCTCATATCTACAACATTCGGAAGACTGCACCATTCACTCCTTAAACATGCAGACGTTTGCAAACTTAATTTACTCGCTGACATATGCGGATACTCTGCTAACCTGTTTACCTTATCTTGTTTTATATGATTATGTAGTTACTAATAAAATACAATTTGCAACAGAAGACTCAGACTCCAGATGTGTTCCATTTCTGCTGGTCCTTTCTAACCCGTTACGGGGTACGTAACAATGCTATTCATTAAAGTCTCAATAATGCGTTTCTTTTTCAGCACCATTGAACCTGCCATAGGCTCAAAGTGAGCATTGATACGATAAAAAATGTAAGTAAACTGCTCACGTACGCGGATACAGAACGGGAGAGCACAACGCTGGACAGAAGCGGAATCATTAAGAGAAATGTTCACAATTAGAAAACGTGCACGGCATGTTATTGAGGAATGACAACCGATGGGGAAAACCGATGAATTTTCTGAGCATATCCCAAGAGCTTATAAGACGGAGGTAGTTCTGTTTTGAGCCGAAATGCAAATGACCTCTTCTAAGTCATGTCAGGCACGTCCGAAGGTCCTAAGAGCGGAGGAAGCTGGTTAACTTTCGCGAACAGCCTGACGTGAGAAGATTGTCACACCGATTAGCCACGGAAAGACTGGGAGGTTGGAACACAGTTTAATTGGAAAAGAAACTCGAGTGTGGAAGCAACTAGTTTCACAGCAGATATACTTGAGTCGGAGATAGAATGGATGGGAAAGGGGGTATTCTGTCAAAATGTAGAGTCTCAACGTCTCAGTGACAGGCTGCTGTGAGCAACGACTGTCGGTAAGTTCACTCATCAGAAATCTGAGCAGTGCATTCGGAGCATTAACCTTTATTAACAAGACAATTAATATTTACAAGGCAGTAGCAACACCCAATATACTCGCTGCCGTAACTATAAGACAGTCAATACGGCGTCATGAACAGCGCTCACGGAAATCCCTCAATATGGCCTCAACGACCCCGTGCTCCCTCTCCAAGGATATCCGGGCGCGGAAGTTACACTCGAAAAAAGCGAAGCCTTTCTGTCCCGGCAGCGCCCTTCATCGTCCGCCGCCTAGACCCGTGAATGGCCATGTCGGCAGAGGCCAAGAACAAGACGACCAGGAGATCCTCCTCTGGACTTGCCCCCTTCCGGACTGGGTGCCCGGAGATGAGGTGCGCGGGACTAAAGTGCATCGGAAACTCAGCAGCAGTCCTACGGAGCATTAACTGAGACAGCCTGATCACAGCACACGGTCATAAGCCATTCGGTCATGGCCGATGGATTTCCCTCCCAACACCATTCTTCTGCACTCCCCACTTAAATTTTCATGCCCATACTCATAATGTACCTATTAACCTCCGGTTAAAATACATCCAATCTTCTGGCCTCGACAACAGTCTGTGGCAAAGAGGTCGATAAGCACAATGCTTCCGACAATACACATTCCGCCGCAACTCTGTTCTGACAGCAGCATTCTTCTATTCCGAGGTTGCGCTCTCTGTCCTATACTCTCCAACTGTTCGATAGATCCTCTGCAAGACGGAGCATTCTGTGCTTTTCAATGACAGGTAAGCTTCTCCAGTTCACCGCTCCGTTCTCCTCAACACCGGAGAATATCGGCACAGGACCATCAAACACGATTCATGCGTTAAAACGTTTATTACCGTCAACCTGCTCTGGATAATCACCACTACCAGCACATATTTTCAAAAACAGGGGTCCTCAGGACAGCAAATTACCAAAGTACGTTGAACAAAGATATGTATGTTAATCAACAGGTATGTGCGAGAGGATCATTAATTAACATTATGAGAGGTAATAATAATAATTATGAGAATGAAAATGTGCAGTTAAATTATCTTTGGAAAGACACTCACCGGGAAGAGCAATGATAGCGAGGACGGGGAAGAAAATCACCTGAATGGTTTGTAAAGCATGCGCGAGTCGATCGTCTACCGTTATCCAATCATTATCTGCGAAAATATATGGAACCATCCAGAAAATATTTTTCCCATTTCCTGTTATATTCCAATCTCTGCTTCCCGAACTCTGATCCATGACAGAACGAGCCAGTCCGTCCTTACTCTCCTCTCGCTACAGCTCCGGATCTCTGTCCGTGACAGGAGTGGGCTGCTCTCGCTGAAACTGAGGAAATTGAATGAAAGCGACTCTTATTAATAAGAGAGAGAAAAACCCTCCGTTGACGTCAGCAGCCTGCCTTGAATTGACGCAATTATTTTCCATGAAACTACTGGAAGACTTAACCCTTGTTTTACCAGTGGTTGAGGAAGTAGTGTGTGGACTAGCACTGTTGTTGTTACATGGATTGGAATTTCAAAAATAATAACAAATCTCACAGCATATCGGTGGATTTAACGAAGATTAAAATAGAACAAAATCGTCCTTAAAGAATTAAAGCACTTATGCATTTTCATTTAAAAAAAATGCCCTGTGAGGAAAGAGGTACATTAGTCAAAATCACATTTGATACAAGAAACAATTTTTCAGAAGCAGCGTGCCAATAGCTTGGAATGCGGAAGGTTCATGAGAGAAGACATGACTATCAGCGTTCTGCAGAAACCTGCTCTCATTTCAGACAGGAGTAAGAAGTAGACATGAAAGGCAGACATGGGCAGGAAGGAAAAAGAGTGAGGGGGAGAGAGAGAGAGGGGGAGTGAGAGAGAGGGAGCGAGAGAGAGAGAGAAGAAGAGAGTGGGTGGAGGGAGAAACAGTGAGATACAGGGACAAGAATGGTGGAATTAATTGTCCGCAATTGGGTTTCCCTCAACACAATGCGGATCAGATCACTGAGTGGTCGATAGGTATTCTTGGCACACTATCGTTCTGTGGTTCTACATGTGGCTGACTAGTATTTCTCATGTCATGCTGATATCATATATACGGTAATAATCAACATGTGTACAGTGTCTCACTTCCTTGTGAATTCCTGATGCTGTTGAATCAGAAAAGGGGAACTAATGTAAAAACAACCTCCTTACTGTCCATACCCGTACTGGTAGCCCATACAAGAGTCCACGCCTCAGTCATGCAGATGTTATCATTGTGTGGTAGCTGAAGCTGTTTCGCTGTGTGTAAAGAGACGTTGCGGTGGAATAGGCTTAAACCCAGGGGCATCGGCATGTTTTATAAAATGACTTCGTATTTATTGGCAAGGAATGGTGATGCTGTAACTTTGTATAATTTACGCTCCATTGAAGATCACACAAAACCAACCAACCACCAGTGCACTAAACCGGTTATCGGTTTATTTTATTATTCTTCGCTCCTCTTTAGTCGGTTCCTTGGAATGTTTCCTCTCACTTGAGCAGTGTGTGCATTCAACTATTATTTCAAAATATTTGGAAACCGGTCTTGTTTTCTCTTTTCCCAAAGACTGATAACATGGCATATCTGTGAACTTACAAATGTCGGAAGGAAATGAGTGAATCACAGGTCCTCTTAACTGTTATTTATCTCTCTTGTGGTTTGCAATAAGCTTCTCCAAAGCTTCGAAATTTGGAAACAGCGAAACAGGAACATCTATTTTCATTGGTCATCGCAATAAATTAACAGAATGGTGTTTGAAGCTGGTAAGCGTTTAATTAAAGGACATTCTACAACATATTTCTTATTCAGCCAAGACATTAGACAAGGACAGTTGTGCACCGTTGGAGTCGAAGACAATATATTATTAGATTCCTCTTTCGGCACCCTTACGACGAGCCACCGATTACAAGCAGCACTTGATTAAGTTATTTCAGGTTCTTTATCTGCGAATCGACTGAAGAGAGTCCAGATTTAAATTTGATGTTTAAATCATAACTGCTTCGGTGTAAATGTAACAAATTCCTTTAAGCATTACAGATGTGAAACCCTGTTACTCGGTCGGAGTGTAACCACTGTCCGAGGTGACGATAATAATATCTTAATGATCTTCTCGCGAAAAAGCATCATATGATCTTGATGTTTAGGGTACTATAAGCCCATCAACGATGCAAATACTGTAGTATTCACTGTGCAGTTTGCATTTTGCTTAACAAACAACAGTTATATTTGCTGACTTGAGAGCGGTCGTTAACAAATCAATATATTACGAATGTTGTCACTCTTGCCCTTCGGAACCCGTGACAGTCTGATCAATGATAATTGGACATCATCGTTAGTCGCATAGTTCTTCCGAGCGACGTGCTTATATGCAGACCTTGTCATAGTCAGTGCTGAAGCTTGGGTAGCAGTGACATTACTAATGCAGAACATAATGGGACTGGTCACGCAGTTTACTTCTCCACCTGGACAGCTATGGCACTGGATATGCAGTGAAATTATCACTGTGATCATGGAGGTGGAATTTAATAAGTAGGGGAGCGAACATTCTGGCCAATGATGTGTCTGGATCTGCAAAGATAATATTGGAATAGCTTCCTCCCTTAGCCGTTAAATTTCTGAATTGCATTGAACCCAAAAACCATCCCTCTCTGCGTATTGTTCTCATTATACCTTAGTTTTTTTTTTGACCAATGTGAACAATGACTGCGATTTAGTTTTAATGGTAATGCTTGCAATGTACTGCTACCGCATAACGGCA
This sequence comes from Hypanus berthalutzae, assembly GCA_032362145.1. Taxonomy (NCBI): domain Eukaryota; kingdom Metazoa; phylum Chordata; class Chondrichthyes; order Myliobatiformes; family Dasyatidae; genus Hypanus; species Hypanus berthalutzae. Next base: position 17,526 of record JAUOBT010088367.1, read on the forward strand.
CGTTTCACGACATATGCTACTGACATTAAACTTCACTGTAGTTCTTTTTTATATATTTAGTGATTCGCTTCTAAGATCAGCAGTTGCTGAACTTATCGCTGCGTAGGATCGCTTGAAAACATAAACTGTGTATGTGATAACTGTGATGTTCCAGAAGTGAAAATAAGTCGCATACCTCACACTTGGTATCTTTCTCAATCGATTGTGCAGTGTTAACCTTCCAAATATTCTGAGTGAACCCTCTACCACCAATGACCTCACTCAGTGCGTCCCGGATTCCTTTTGACATATGGGTCAACAAGTCTTTGGTCAGATACGTATGAATTACCAATCTTTTTACACGACCCTGTTGTCTAAACCCGTCTCGCAGTTTTAGAAAGCTGTCCCATGTTGAATATTTCCACCGCCAGATGTAACGAAAAAATGCTGATTATGAATTATCCAGTGTATATATTTATGCTACAAACGTGGAGTTTGAAACATTACCTGCGCAGAAGCATATCAGCAAAGAGTCTGATAGCAATTTATATTACTGATACTTTTCAATCGCTTCGCTCCGTCAACCCATCTGTAAAAGCAAGATATATCCATTCGTTTTCATTTCCTATCCTTGCCAATCTGGTATGTAGTGGCGAAACTATATAGAAAACAGACCAGATGCATTTTGACAAATTGCAGTCTATAAGCATTGGAATAACGACACATCAGTTGCACCTTTAAGGTAAAAGCCTACGTATGGGTTAGACAGTGGTCCTGCATTTGAGGTCAGCGTTGAAGATGCAGGACAGAAGCATCTGGAATGATTGTCCACCTGGGTTGTTAATTACGCTGTTATTTTTTGCAGAATCGCCAATGAAGTCCACGCAGATAACAACTAATACAGTAATGTACAGAATGACGGAGTGTACGTAGCTTATCCCTTTGATCTAGATAATCGAAGATAAGCTGACTGCAGTAATTGCACAGGGAGTTAGTTAAATCTTCAAAAGAATTCTATGAAAAGAAGAGGAAATTAAAATATGCATTTTGGAATGCATTTCAGTTGATGACCAGGAAACGCTGTGACCTCACCTCTATGGACGGTCGTAACGCTCCAAAGACAGCCTTATTATCAACATGGTCAACAATGGGCAGGGAATACTGATGGCGTCAATAGCGTGGCCACCAGTAAGATCATCGCCGCAGCTCAGTGAGCTGAGGTCTAGAGAACCAATAACAATATCAATGTGATCGATGGCGTGTTTTGAAACTGAAAACCATTCAGGATTCCAATAGTGAGAATTTCTAGAATGCCTAACTCATGGCTTTTTAGAGCTGCTCGAGGTTGCACACACTACAGGATCAGCAATTCTGGATTGGGTAATCTGTAATGAGACGGAATTGATTAGAGAGGTTGCTAAAAGAACGCTTTGGGGAAATTAATAAAACAGGATCTAAACCATTCTGGTGAAAAAAGAGCTAAAGGGTGATGCATCAGAATTACAGTGGAGTAAATTGAATTACAGTAGCATGAGACAGGAGTTGGCCAGAACTGAATATAATAGAGCTTGCAATAGAGTAAGAATTAATAGAAAGCTAGATGATTGGGACGTTTATAAATGCCGTCAGAAGTCAACTAATGTCATTAAGAAGCAAATGATGGAATACAAAATAATGAAAATCAAATGAATAATATTAAACATGATACCTAAAGTATCTTCAGATACACAGAGTGTAAAAGAAAGGCGAGAGTGGATATTGGACCGCGGGAAAGTGATGGTCAAGAGGTATTAATGGGGGATAATTGAATGGCGGATGTATAGTAAAATATTCTGCATCAATCTCCACCATGACCCTGGTAGTATGATGGAAGTTCCAGTTGCCAGAGGTCATGAAGTGAAACCAACACTCGACACAATAATTTCAAAATCAGAATTTGCTAAATGGATTCTTCAAACCTATGAAAAAATGTCATGTCACGGTGCAAATACTGCAGTGCGAGCTGAATCGTCATTCAACAATCGTTCAGTAGTCACTTCATCATAGTACCAAATTAGTTAGTGCACCGTATTTTTTTAATTGCGGATATTGTGAGGTTTAATTGAACGGCAGACATTATATGCATCGTTTTGAACGGAATTTGGTGCGCGATGTTTTGCCGAAGTTGACACCAATTTTTTTCTGAGTGAAGGATTACCCCTTAGTTATATTGATCAGTTATGCCAAGGCAGATTCTGCACTTATTGTGTTGACTAAAGGACAACTGAATTAACCCAACCAAAAACCTGAGTGAACACATTGTAATTTCCCAGACAACCCCAACCCCACCAATGAACAACCAAGGAAAGCAAAACCCGGGAAAGGAGTCAACGCTGGCCAGTTCCTCTTCCTTTTCCGGAGCTCATCTCCACGTGGCCGACCTGGGGTTTTTACTTCTGCGATCTGCGTTAGATTACCTGAGGAGAGGTGTTGCTCCTTTGCATTCGAAGACTAACATTGGAATCTACACTAACTGGTGACTGAAGACGATGGTAAGATGCCACCAGCGGAATACTGTTTTGTTTGCTCTACCACAGAAGGAAGTCCACCTTCGGCGCTGGTAAAGTAAGAACACAAATAACTTGATATATCTGCCGAACAGGTGCCAGTCACCCTTCAATCGCCAGTGGGAATTTCATTTGCCTAGTGTCCAGAGCATTTCTGCCCACACGCCAAACCCCTAGCCCCATGCCCCACATGTCTGTCATATTGTGCTTTTCAAACAATGATCCTTTTAATAGCTGTATTTTGTCATCTCTGTGCATTACCCCGATAGATGTGTTTGGTCTGCATTAAGCTCAGAACCGTAACCGTCATTCTACATCTGAATGACCCTTTATACTCTTGCACTACATTTCATTATGATATTCCGAGATTTGATCTCTGATATCATCCGTCCCTTACCATCGCCCACTCCAGCCCAACGGTATCCCGTAATGACGTCACTGGACAAGCAACTCGAAAGTCATTCGGCCACGCATTTTTTGTGAATATTCTAAAATTGTTTAATATCACCGCTCAGGGAATAAGAACTCTGGAATGTAAGTTCAAAGATCCCATAGGAACGTTGATTTGAATTTGGTTCAATAATTTTCATTAAATACTCTAGTCTCAGAAATACTGATACGTATATGTACTAGAATGCCGCCAACTATTGTTTCAGTTTTGCATTTTCGGCATTAATTGTTCTCCATCTGATCAATCTGTACCTCTCTGTGACTCCAACCTGATATCAATTCTAAAGTTTTGGGATTGTTTATTGTCATTTATCAGTCCACAATCGTAATTGAGAACGAAACCATTATTATTCGATTCCGATGCAGCTTTAAATACAAAGGAGGTATAAAAACACAATAAATATCAATACATACGTCATACTGTAAATTAAAACGTACAATACGATTGCAGTTACATAAGGTTAACTTATATGCATGGACTGAGTGATGTACTCAAATGGAGGCTGGTTGAGGGAGTATCGGAACATCAGATGACTCCGACAGAAAATGATAAAATAACAAACTGAATGACCTCTAAAATGTTTTGGACAGCCAGAGCATTATGGGGCATACTTGCAAAGACAGTTTGCAAAATATTTTAAACCGTTTCGAACCAATCAATTCCTACTGCTCCGGAGTTTCCAAGTGAGAGAAGTTAAGAAACATTTGGATAACTACGCAGAAAATCTCTGCTGGTATCATTTTGCGTTTATGAGCAATACCGAGTCAAGTGGAAAAACATTCGCTTCTCTGCAGGAGAAAATATCTGAAATATGTATTCACCGCTCCCCAAAGCTGCTTAGCCGAGCTTAAAAGATTGTGAAATGGTAATGTGTAAACGAAGAGCAGATATTTCTTTTTCAACCTTTCAATCAAGAAGCGTATCTCTGCTGCATCCGAGTTTCTCATATATCTTGGAATAGCTGCGGTACAGGGTCTTCGAAAGGTCAACATAAATAGTTATCAGAACTTGCGTTTGATTTCACAGTTGATGAAGAATCTGACAGCGGATCTTCTCTTACCAGTAAAAATGCAGCATTTACAATTTGATGCGGAGACTGTCAACTACAATGAACGGGAGTTTCCATTTTTCGTGTGCAGTTTGGTACGGATGAAGTTGACAAGTACACAATGATATTTCTCCAGTAATTCTCTGTCACTGGCGCTCAGAGGATCCACATCAGTTATTGATCCAGAGTGCACAATTCCTGACTGTGAGTCTCTAGTAATTGTATGAGTTAAGTGGTAATATAAAATTGCATCGGATCTGTATATTAGCATACAGTATTCCCGATGTGATGCATTTCACCTCTCTCTATATATAAGAGCCTAAGAGTTTTGCACAGTATTAAATTGAGAATAGCTGGTCCCCTTCATATTGAAAACAACAATAACTACCGTAATTTTGTCCTGTTGACATACATTTTCTCTCTCCCGTTCTAATTTATAAACTCCATCTTTTCTGCCGTTTGGGAGCATTTGTAACAGTTTCCCCATCCAATCAGGCTCTTCCTACCCTTTCAATTTCTTAGCTGGACCCAGAACGATCCTATGTTACCTAGCTCTAAAGATTTTATTTCAATTTTTGACACTCCAGACTCCGCTGCAGATCTGCCTGCCCTTTCGAAGCCGTCGGTACACTTCGACGTTAAGCTCACAGCTATAATCTCCCTTTCTCCATGATACAGGGGTGCCCACAACGTCCCACATGCCAGTCTGAAACTGTGCTACAACCTCAGCCGATAATCATCATCCTTTGTGATGTTCACACTCTTACACACCGTTTTGCCTAGCATTTTGCCGCAACATCAGCCAGTCCTTGTCAGCAATCTTAATACACACTGCTTTTGCTTGTAAGAACCTCCGAAAGGCTTCGCAAACTTACCAGTAAAAATATTGATCTCACTCGGGCTCAGTGGAACTCAGCCCTTTTGTACAGTTAGTACATTATCCATAATAGATCCCAAATGATACAGAAAACGCAGCTCCTCCCCATTGCAATTGTTACCCACCCACGCAGTTATCTGCCAAATCATCGTAGTCCTGCCCTCACTGGTGTATGGCACGAGCAATAACTCAGACATTAACAACGTGGAGATCCTGCTTTGCCAAGTTCTACCCAGGAGATCATGCCTCGCTCCCTAAAACAGCTCATAAGGGCGTCATCCCTTTCTTAACTATGCCCTCGGTGCAAATATGTACCATGATTTTTGACTGCTCCCTCTTCAGAATGCAGTGCTCCCGATCTGATTCATCTACGACACTGGCTGCTATGATACAACATACTATCCGGCCGTATCTACGCGCCCATAAAATCATGCCTCTGTTCCTCTAACCATGGAATCTCCTATCACCACTGAAGTCCTCTTCGCCTCTGTTCCCTTCTAAGTCAAAGTACCAGACTCAGCGACGGAGACACGGTCAGTGCCGCTTCCTCAGCCCCCAGTAGGTCATCCCCCAAAGCGGTATCGAAAGTGGCATTTATTTTTTATTGTGTGGAACGGCCATACGGGAGCGTTGCACTGGCTGCCCATTTCTATTCTTTAAACTGACTGTCACTCAGATACCTACATCTTGCAACGTAGAGATAATTAACTCCACTTCCCTACAATTTTGTCACATCATCAGCTTGTCCTTGTCAAAACTGCTTCTAATTGTAAACCCTCCCAATCTGTTTCGCAAGCCTACCAGCAACGATATTGATCTGTCTCGGGTTCAGTGGAACTGATCCATTTTGAACAGTTAATACATTCCCCAGAATATATCCCAACTGATCCAGAAATCTAAGCTCCTTCCCATTGCAGCTGTTTCTCTCCCACACAGTTATCTGCCAAATCATTCTAGTTCTGCCGTCACTGACGTATGGTACGAGCAATAACTCAGAGATTACTAATGTGGAGATCCTGCTTTGCAGAGTTCTACCTAGGATATCATGCCTCGCTCCCTAAAACAACTCATGAGGACTTCATCGCTTTCCTAGAAATGGAATTGGTGCTAATATGTACCTTGCAGTCTGGCTGCTCATCTTCCCAGTTCATAATGGTGTCGTCCTGCTCTGATGCACCTATGACACTGGCAGATAGGGTGAAACATATTGTCCGGCCGTCTCTACGCGCCACAAAATCACGCCTCTATTCCTCTAACCATGGAATCTCCTATCACCACTGAAGTCTTCCTCTCCTCTGTTCTTTTCTAAGCCAAAGTGCCAGACTCAGCGCCGGAGACACGGTCACTGCCACTGCCCCAGTTGGTCATTCCTCTCAACTGTATCGAAAGTTGAGAAGAACGGCCAGCCGGGGATGCTGCCCTGTCTGCACACTTACTTTCTTCAATTTGACTATCACACATTTACCTATCTCCTGCTACGTGGGGATAAATAAATCCCTGTGGCTCGTACCCTTTGCTGTAGCGGTCTTCCACCTAAGCTGGAGCTCATCTATTGACAGTTCTAGTTCCCTAATACGTTCTCTTATTTACTGCACCTCGGTGCATTCCGTGACGCTGGCCCCCGCCAAGAATTCGGATATCACACACATAGAAAAAAACACTGTCCCGGTGCAATTTTCACTACACTAATTGGGCCCCAAAAGTCTAGAAATAAAGAAAAAGCAGGAGAAGAAGAAACTCACCAGTTATTTAACTCTCCCAAGCCTGATGAGCTAAAGCCACTCCAATCCTGTCGGCTTTCAGATGCCCTGTCTTCATTCGCACCTGCCGGTATGGTCTGGTGTCCATGTTGGAGACTGCGCTGCCCTCACCTTCCCCAATGTACGTTGAAGTCAAACTGGATGGTGCTCGACATTCATGGACTGGGACTTGCATTATGTCTTGTGTGACTGTAATCTGCTGCTATCTGATATGTGCAATATCTGGGTTGTGCTGAGTCTGTATAACAGCTGGTACTGTGTCTTGCACCTGTCCCCTGATTAACACTGCTTCCTTTGTCTGTCTGTACAGGTGTACAGGAGACTGAACCGTTAGATGAGTACGAAAGGAAGACAAAATGAATTCTGTCGACTGGAAACGGAATTTACCATTGGTAGATTATGAGAAGGGATTGGCAATAATTTGTTGTGACCCTCCGTAAATTCGTTGGAAATAACGATCTACGAAAGGGGCTGGAAAAAAAAACCGTGAAAATTTGTTGAAAGCTTTAAATATGAGGGCGGGGGAGAGAAGCAGTGTAACAATTTTTTCTTGCGCTGGAACTGTCCGGTCTTAGCTAACCACAGGTGCGGAACCAGAAGACTGTTTAGTCCCAAATCTAGACGCTGCTGAGGAAAACAGCGTATATTATGGTTAACTGGCTGTGGAGGTGAAAAAAGTTACATCGAGCGCGGAGTACGTCATATGAATCCGTATAATATCGTGTCCGAAGGGCCGGACACGGTGTGATTACGGATTACGGTGTGATATCCAAGCAAGCGGTCCGGGCTCACACTGCTCTGTTCAATATGACCTGGGTCGCCTGATGGAATGCTGACCCCCCGGCAGCGGTCAGGATGATTCACATGTTCTCGTGATACCCCGCGGAAATGGATTTGTTTTACTGTTTCACTGTTCACACACGTACCGTAAAGCAGTGAAATGGATGTTAATTGAAAATAGATAGTATTCATGCAATTCAAATTATTATACAGTGCATTGAAGTAAAACAACAGCGATGCAGAATAAGGTGCAACAGTAACAGGTCAACAATAAGGCACATTACTACAACAAGATTCATTGTGAGGTCGTTCCAATCGTAGCCGCTCTACTCTCGCTGCAACAAGAGGGAGAACCGTAAAGGGGTCAACTACCTCTGAACACCTACAGGGACAGTGAAGGGCAGTAACAGAAGCTGGATGGTGATAGGAAAGTCTAGCAGAGTGTGAAGGTGGGTGGTTTGGAATGCGCGATGAAATAGAATCCCGGAGCTGATCACTGGAAGACGTACAGCTGAGGAAGCGGAATATGAAAGGACAGAAGATTTTTCAGATAAAAATGTTCGGTACTGGTGGGCAACTCATTAGGAGTGGGAAGCGAGAACGCGTGAGAATCTCACCTGACGGAGGAGAAAGAAAAGGGTGAGCCGTGAGAAAATCGACGAGTTTTCTTACGGCGGGAAGAGAAAGGAATGTGCTGTAGGCAGGAAAACTCACTGTGAAGGCCGAACCCCTGTAGTGGTCAACCTGTTTCAAATGTGACCCGTGACTCCCCGCGGGAGGATTGTAATTAGATTTGTATCATCATTGTGACAAGTACCGTCAAACAATGAATAGGATGCTCTTTAAGATTTTTTTCATGCATAATATTCAAAGAGAATAAATCGTTATACAGTGCTTTGAATTAAAACTACAGAGGTACAGAATAACTTGTACCAGCTAAAGTTGAACAATAAATGGACAATACTACAACGAGATACATTGTGAGGTCCAGGGTCAACCATATTGGCTCTCCGACAGCGCCAAAAATAGAGACGACCCAGAGGAGTCAACTCACTTCAAACACATTCATGTCGGATAAAACATGAAAACGCAAATGCTGTAGGCATCGTTGGGATTCAGCAAAACAGAACGTAATAAGAAGTTTTAGCAAGAATGTCAATAAAAGTGTCACCTCTGCCAATGTACTGATTCCCGCGTTACTCTCTAGGGGCCTGAACAGCCCTGCATTTAATGCAATATTTCACATGCAAACCATTGGGTGTTATGAGAATACATCTGTGCCTCGATTGTGAGACCTCCACCGCATTGGTGAGACCGGACGCTGGCTTAGTAACCACTTCATCTAGCTCTTTAGATCTGTCCTTGTGGTCGCCTGGATCACCAGACCCCAGGACGATTTAATTCCCCTCCCCTTTCCCAGGCTGACGTATCAGTTCTAGGACTCCTACGCCGTTAGGGTATGAGCAACCTAGAATAACTTCACCCCATTTTCCGCAAGGGCCGTCCCCAATATCACGACAAGAACATCGATTACTCAAAATTATGGACCTGCAATATTTGGCATTTTGTCAGCAATAGGCGGCATAGTCTATGATGCCAGGCTGATTCTGAGAACTGAGTTAGTTGGCCGTTGAATAGGACAGACAAATAATATTCTGCAGATGATGGAATTCATGACCAAAACGAACAAATTACTGGAGGAACACAGCATGTCAGGCAGCTTGGATGGATGGAAATGGGATATCCACATTCCGGGCCGACACACTCCACTAGTTTTGGAAAGGAAATGGACAGAAGCCAAGTGGAGAGCAAAAGGTGCGTTGAAGCGGAGGAGCAGAAGCTGGAGGGAGAAACGAGAGTTCGGCTGATTGGAAGGCTGGTGTTTGGGAAGGAGGAATGAAATGGAATCACAATTCAAGCCGGGAGTTGATAAGAGGAAGATGAATGAGCTGAGGAAGGCGAATATGATAGGACAGTGGACCATGGAATAAAGGACAGAAGGAAACTAGAGGATAGTGTTGGACAGGTCATGAGGGCGTGGTGGCCCTCATGGCGAGAAGCGCAACTGATCGCTGAATAACAAAGGGGGAGCAGTGAGAAAACAAGCGAGATTGCTTCCCGGCCATAAGAGAAATAGATGTGCACGTCAAGTCCTGGGAGACTACCAGAGGCATTATGCGGTGTTAGTCCTTATACCTCAGTTGGACTTATCGTGGTAGAATTGGAAGCTGTGTCCGACATGTCGGTGCCGGGATGTGAAGTGTGACTGAGATAGATGGACACCTAGAGATCGTTAGTATGGCGGCATATTGAGCAAATGCGTCCTTGAAGCTGTCCTTCAGTCTACGTCGGGTCCTACTAAGGTAGAGGAGGCCGCACTGAGAGCACGGGATTCAAACGATGACCTAGAAGGTTTAGCAGCTGAAAGTATCTCCTCAACTGAAAGGGCGACTTAGGGTCTTACTGCCGGTGGAGAGGTAGCGTACGGGCGTATGTAGTATTGAACAAGGTTGCATGAATACGGAGACCAGTGGGGAGCGACGAGCAAACAATAAAATCGCGCAGAACACGATCTGCCAAGCAGGAGATGTGGGACGGAAATACGCATCTGGCGGTACAGTCGCTCTGAAAGTGACGGAGGTGCGGTACATGCCATGCATGCGGAGGCTCGCGGTGTGTTACCGGAATACAAGGAGAACCAATCTCCTTCATTATTTGCGGTGGGATGGGATGATGGTGCACCTGATGGAAATAGACCAGATAAAGATGATGACATCGCCGATCATAGTGGAAGTTGCATTTCAGTTTATTCGGACTCTACCCTCCCCTCTGTACCCCACCCCCAATGTCCAAAGCGAACTGCTCATCCAAAGAAATGACAACACGTGATAGCGCTTTCGCAAATGTCACTGATGCAGGAGGTAGAGACAAGTTTGCCAGGAGGATTAATGGCATTGCAAATTATGTCGGTGGACAATCTGTCGTTGGAATTGGGAAGGAGAGGAATACAGCCGAGACAGGTGTGAGAATGGGAGCAAAAAGACCTGAAGGTGGTGGGAAAGTTGTCGGTCGTAGATTAAATTGATGAGCTCAGCGTGGGTACAGGAAGCAACACCAATTCAGTCGTCAATATTAGGGTTGAACGGATGGGCTCGGGAACACAGACTCAGGAACATAGTCTCGTAGCTGGACCGATATACGATGGTGGGCAATTGGACCGCACAGTGGAACTGAGGAGCACAATGGACTTTAAAATTGTAGGGTGCTCTGATGGAGCAGAAATGGGAAGACAAGCCGGCGAATGAAGGAAACGGACTGAGGCTGTTGTAGAGACCTCTGTCTGTAATTGATGCTTGGGGGTTCTGAGTGGAACAAGGATTGCGCCGGCCCAGTCGGACAGAAGGTGCCTGCAATGTACGGAACGTTGGTTAGATCCGAGTGGGTGAGGCCGTTGACTCAGGACTTCCTCGCAACATTGAGGGAATGCGGATATTTTACCACATTTATCAGCTGCTCCCTGAACTTGGTCTGGGTAACAGTGTAAAGGGCCGTGTTTGTGCAACTGCTCAGAAGCTGCAGAATGATGCCAACCGGTCAGATAATGCTGCCGACTCTACAGTGAAAGTTGTCCACAGCAGGATGAAATCGCAAGAGACGATCAACAATAAACTGAGAGATTTCCTGCGTTTCTCCGTCTCCGGGTCTCTGGCACTCTGTCCGTTTCCGGGAATCCTGAGTCTCTTGCGAGCTCAGCTGGAGACTAAAACGTGCCTGATGGTGAGGCCGTCCGTCAGCAAACCAGGAGAAATGGGAATACAGGGGTCAGAAAGTAATAAAGTACATCAATTTGACTCCTCATATATATATGCAAATACTGTGCGTTCACCGAACAACTGAATGGATCAACTATTGATCTATAGTACACTGAGAGCCGAAAATACCAGTAAATATTCTTCAAACAGCTGATCAAAGTCAGTGCTCCCAAAACCATTGCCGCAATTTTCCCGGAGTAATATTTTGCTTTCAGCTTCTGGAAACAAATGGCGTCAAACCGATCAAAAGTGAACGTGACGGTGAACCCGACCGAACAGTTGGTGACGGTGTAAATCAGAACAGAGTGGATATTACACCCCTTGTGTATTGTGCAGAGGAAAACGCGGAATGACATGAACATATGTAGAATCTTGCTCAGTATCAGGTCCAGGATAAGAACAAGAATATTTGCCACTGCCATGGCAACCAGGTAGCAAGGGACAACTCTGGAGAGGCCGCACATTCCCCGGGAAAGGATGAATATGGTCATCATATTCACTGCGAAAAAAGGTGACAATCAGTCTAAACGCATTAAGGAGGGTTCTCTTAAAACAACATAGACTGTAGACCATTTTCTTGTCTGTAACAATGTTAGAAAATATTGTACAAGCCTGTGGAATTTAATCTCATTAATTACAGCTTACTGAACCTATACCGTTTTGCAATCAACAGATAACGATGGCTGATGATTGGGAAATTTCGTACATGTTGAGGGAAAAAGGAGCTGAATGATACATCATCTATTATCTCTTCATAATTTCAACTGACGTGAAGTAAGTGTCCTTGACACCCCTACTTTTAGCTGAGGCACAAATTCCTGTCCCTGATTGTTACCCAGGGCCCCGCGTTTGTGGAGAGATCAGCAGCCCAAAGCCCTGTTAATCCATCTCTCTTCCTGCTTGCCGACATTGAGTGGGTGATTATCAGCTCCAAGTCATTTCATAAGGCTGACCGTCTCCTTTGTGTACGTTTGCCTTCATATCTGTATTCTGTGCATTAAAGTCTCGATAATGCGTTATCTTTTTCAGCCCCATTGAACCTGCCAGAGTCTCCGAGTGACAATTCAAACGATAACAAAAGACAGTAAACTGTTCATGTACGTGGAATCAGAACAGGAAACACAATCGCAGGAAAAAGCGGAATCATTAAGAGAAATGTTCACAATACGAGAACGCGCACGGCATGTTATTGCGGAGCGACAGCCAATGGGGAAATGTGAAGAATGTTCTGGCGATATCCAGAGAGCTTAAAAGGAGGAGGAAGTTCTGTTTTGAGACGAAATATAAATGACCTATTTATAACATGGCAGGATACCCCTAAGCTCCTAAGAGCGGTTGAAACTGCTTAATGTTCAGGAACAGCCTGACGTGCAGAGGATATTCACACCGACTAGCCAGGGAAAGACTGGGAGGGTGGAACCCAGTTTAATTGCAAACGAACCTCAAGTGAGGAAGTAACTCGTCTAACCGCAGATAAACATGAGGCAAGGATAGAGTGGAAGGAAAGGGGGTATCCTGTCAAAATGTAAGCTTTGAAAGTCTCTGTGACAGGCTGCTGTGTGCAACGATTGTGTGTAAGTTTACTCATCAGAAATTTGTACATTACACCCGGAGCATTAACGTTTATGAACGAGACAATTAATGCTTACAAGACAGTAGCTACACATAAAATTACCAGATGATTGCTGCCGTCTATAAAACAGTTAATACGGGGCCGTGAACACCGGTCACGGAAATCCCTCAATGTACCCTAACAACCCTGTCTTCCTCTGCAAAGTCGGCCTGACACGAGCGTATACTCGGAAAAGGGCAGCCTTTCGGCCCCGGCAGCCCCCTTCATTGTCCGCCGCCTAGATCCATGAATGGCCATCTCTGCCGAGCCCAGGAACCACCCGACCAGGAGATTCTGCTCTCGACTCGTCCCCTTTCGGACTGGGTGCCCGGAGATGAGGAGCACGGGACTAAAGTGAAGCCGGAAACTCAGCAGTAGCCCTTCGGAGCATTAACGGAGACAGACTGAACACAGCACACGGTCATAATCCATTAGAAAACGCCTGATGTATTTCCTTCCCAACACCGTTCTCTGCCTTCCCCCATTAAATTCGATGTCACTACACATGATGTACCTCCGCTTAAAATACATCCAGTCATCTGGCCTCGGCAACAATTTGTGGCAATGAGGTCGTTGGACACATTGCTTCTGGCTATAGAAACTCCCCCTCAGCTCTGTTCTGAAGGCGCATTCATCTATCCTGAGATTGCGCTCTCTGGTCCTAGACTCTCCCACTGTCGGGTAGATCCTCTGCATGACGGCTCGATTTGTGCCGTTTAATTCCAGGTGAGCTTCTCCAGTTCCCCGCTCCATTCTCCTCAACACCAGAGAATACAGGCACAGGGCCATCAAACACGCCTCATGCGTTAAATCGTTTATTACCCTGAACCTACTCTGGATGATCACCACTGCCAGCACATATGTTTTATAAACAGGATTCCTCAGGACAGTAAACTATCAAAGTGCATAGAGCAGGAAATTGCTTAATTATCAACTGGTATGTGCAAGAGCAGCATTCAATATTACTATCGGAGGTACACGTGAGAAGGTAAATGTTCTCTCACATCATCTATGGAAAGACACTCACCGGGAAGAGCAATGATAGCGAGGACGGGGAAAAAAATCACTTTAATTGCTTCTAAAGCATGCGCGACTCGATAATCTAACGTTATCCAATCATAATCTGCTGAAATATATGGAACCATCCAGAAGATATTTTTCCCATTTCCTTTTATATTATCATCTGTTCTTCCCGGATTCTGATCCATGGCAGGACGAGCCAGTCCGTCCTGACTCTCCTCTCGGTACAGCTCCGGATCTCTGTCCGTGACAGGAGAGGCTGATCTCGCTGAAACTGGGGGAACTGTGTGAAAGCGACTCTTATTAATAAGAGAGACAGAAACCCTCCAGTGACGTCAGCAGTCTACCGTGAATTGACTCGAATTATTTTCTATGAAAGGACGGGAAGTGTTAACCCTTCGTTTACTCACTGGCTGAGTGGAGGAGCACTGTTGTTGTTAAATGGCTTGGAATTTCAAAAATAATAATAAATCTCACAGCATTTCGGAGGAATTAACAAACTTTCAAATAGAACAAAATGGTCTTAAATAATTACAGATTGTATGTTCTGAAACAGAACATTTAAAGCTTGGAATGCGAAAGATTTATGAGAGAGTAAAAGACTATAAGCATTCTGTAGAAACCTGCTCCCATGTTAGACAGCAGTAAGAAGTAGACATGAACGGCAAGCATGGGAGGGGGTGGAGAGAGAGAGAGAGAGAGAGAGAGAGAGAGAGAGAGAGAGAGAGAGAGAGAGAGAGAGAGAGAGAGAGAGAG